>RJWM01001520.1:0-153543 GCA_004363535.1 Dasyprocta punctata | reverse complement strand
TTGGCTTCCTCGCAGGTCTGAGAGACCAGGTGATACAGTTTGAACCATGAGTCAAAGCCTAAGTCTACTGAGAAAGGCCCTTGGGGAAACTATCGTTCTTCTAAGGAAATGAACGGATACAGCTGGCCTGTGCCTAGTGCAAACTGCCCACTCTCTCCTCCCTGAATGGAAAGAGATCGAGATGCCTGGAGGAGCAGCGGTCTTCACAGGACCAAGCATAAGAGGACGACAGAGGAGAAAGACACAGGAAACCTATCATCCATGCGTCAACGCCGTTATGTTCGTTTTACTCATGGATAAACTGAGATTTGGAAAGAGGACGCTATTGCTGTACAGTCCTAACACAGAAGCGAATCCTAACATCTCCAAATCCAAAGTCCCGAGCCCTTCCTATAAATGCTGGTTAGAATATCGTCTCAAAATCAGAGACGGCAGGAAGCCGACTTGCTCGCTTACTCCCCACGCTGGTGGAATGCGCTGAACACAGCCTTGCCTTTGGGTGGGACCAAGTCGCGGGGAGAGGGAAGCTAATTAGCAGGTATGGAAGACAGAAAAGTAATCGTGGGGAGCTCAGAAAATCCCTTCAGGACAAGACTGGAATTGCTATCTAAAAGACAGCCATGTGATGGGATTAAATAGAAAGTACCATGAAAAGGGAAAGCAGCGATGTCACTGTTACAGTTTGAATCTTTTTTTTTATTTTAAAAAAGCAAAACAGAAAAAGGGGCAGAAATACTACAGAATTTTAAAAAACAGTAAGAAATCCACACTAGTTAATATATTGCATATTGTTATCTTAGAAGTAGTTGTTCAGGTTACAAGATCTAGGCATAAAAAATGATCAAACAATCAAACAATGAGAGCACAGAGTGTTCTTTTTGATGCACTAGCAGAGAATTAGTAGTATCTTAAGTAACCCCCAAAGGCCCCTGCATCACAGTCTTGCTTCCCGGCTTGGTCCTTTTGGGAAGTGGTGGAAAATTGGACAGTTTGGGCCTAGTGAGAGGTTTTCAGGTCACCGGGACTGTGCCCTTGAGGGCGTCAGGAAGACTCCAGGCCCTTCTTCTTTCTTTTTTTTTCTGCTTTGCTCCACCCCACACTCCCCAACATGACATGCTGTCTTGCTGCAGGTCTAATAAAGGTCCTTTACGAGGTGACTGTCTCAGTCATTTAGTACAGTGGTGGCAAGCTGACTAACACAGACACGATGTGCTATATGTAAATGTGAGAATGGCAAATAAAATCCTAATGGTGTTTAGCAATAACAAGCAGGATTTTTCTTTTCTTCCTTACCACTTTCTTCAACTCATTAAAATAGGTTTTAGAAGCAGTTAAACCAGGAAGGAAGAATGAAAAGAATTTGCATTTGTATCCAAAATATTTGCTTTTAAATTTTTTTGCCATTCAAAGAGTTTAATCTTCTGTGTGCTTTACACCAAAGTGGGAGTGAAGTCATCCTAAAAAGTCACTTTTTTCTTTTTGATGCTAGAGACGGAACTTAGAACCGTGTGCTAGCTAAGCAAGAATTCTGGCACTAAGCTGTATCCCCACCCCTCTTATTACCTTCAGTCTGGGGGTGTTTTTAAAAGGATGGTGGGAGGGAATCTTGTCCAAAACTTCTTTTTTTAATGAGCTACAGTTTCTTGAGACAGCCTGGATCCTCTTTTAAAGCTTCTTTATTCCTATGCGGTTTAACTCAGGGAGAATTAAACAGGTCAAACCCAAACAAGTCTCTCACTTGTACCAAGACTAAATGATTTTCCCCTGAAAGTGCCTGAAGAAGAAAATCATAAAGAGAAATTTGATCCTACACTCCAGGACCCCATTGAGCCTTGAGCTACAGGAATGTTTTTCTTGCTTTTATCAGAGATTTGTTGAAAAAATAGTACAGAATAAAGATCTGGCACATTCTCAGGTGCCTCCTGCCTTAGATAGGAAAGACCACATTGAGTTTCTTCCAAGAAGTGAGGAAAGACACACACCATTTTAAGCTAATGTTTGGAGAGATATAATAAGACCGATTTCCCCCAGTTGGTTCACTTAGTATTGGCCTGCCCCAACTAGATAGCTTAGTGTCATTTTTCCTCAGTCTTCAAAACTGCCTACTAGAAGTTTAGGGGTATCTAGGTGATATTCATCTAAATAACCAGTATATGGGGAGAAATTCAAAGGAAGTGAACGTCACTGAAGATGTGGCATCATGAGTTGGGACTTCCAAGTCAGTGCTATGACCAAAGCTACACCAGGTTGTGAAGAACCAGAGTGTGTCAATCTATGTTCTCCCTGCTCCATGCTGTGGCACTTTTATTTGGGAGATTTCAGATCCATAAGTAATGAAATATTAGGCAATGGACTTTCTAATATTAGACACTATTAGAAGTGGCTCAGGGGTAAATGAGCTGGCTGAGGTGCGGGCTCCTCCCTCAAAGACAAAGAACCGCCTGGCGACTGGAAGGCTGCTGATGGTCAGAAGTCAGCTTCACCTCCACACCAGCTGCTTGAGGGCAGGAGGTAAGCAGAGGAACGAAGGCATGGCTTATTTATGTTTTCCAGATACATTAGTAAATACAGTATGCTTGGCAGTGTGCTAAGAACTTTACACGGAAGTGCCACTTTTGTTTTTATAACTCTGCGGGAGTCTCATGAGATCGTTTAACAGAGGAGAAATCGAGCTTTGGAAATTTCTTAACCTGGGCAATCCATATGTTAGTTAGTGAGTTAAACCATGATTTCACAGCAGCAACCAGACCTCCCCTAAAGTCATGGTGTCCACTTCCGCATGGATGAAGTCTTGGGCACTGCGAATACCAACCTCCAGCAGGAGGGAGACATTTCCCTCTGTTTTATGGCTTTTTTGTACTCCGTTCTGTCTGTAGTACAGGGAGAGTTCTGACAGCAAACACAGAGGTATGTGGAAGACTTTGGGAAGCCATCTCTCAGAAGCTGGTTCTCTAAAGCCTTGAGCAGAGGTAGGGAATAAGATTTCAGGTTGTTAATGGTAACCCTAGGGCTTTGCTTCTTACTGAGCCCCTCCGCTCCCCGTCCAAGAGAAACCAAAGTGCCAGTGGGAATGAGCTGACATTGTTTGGAGAGGGTCATTTGGTCTTAATGAAGAAGATAAACAAGTGGGTAATTGTTTCCTGCCTAGAGAAAGGTCATTTGGGTGACCTTGTGAATAGGTCTTATGCATACTTTTTAAATCCCCTCTTTATCTTCATCAATCACCTCTTAAAATAAAAATCAAGTGTCTCTATAGCACATATTCAAAAGGCTTTCAGTCACCATGTTTAGCTAAATAAAATAATAAAAAATGCATGGTGAGCATGATGGTATATATTACCACCAAAAAGCACAGGCAGCTGGATCATTTGGACCTGAAATCTTCAGATCTTCTGCACCGTTTGTTTTTCTTGTTATCTTACCCCAAAGCCTGTGCCAAAGTCTTTAGCTTATTGGCAGGTGCCAACTCAACCCCAACCAAGTTAATATGCTTGTATCATCTTATTAAAGACCTGTGGGCCTGCTGTGTGCCTAGCGACCTTAGATGTGTAGCAGCTGCACCGTTCTTAGGAAATACCACTTCCCCACATCCTCCGTGACATTCTGACCTCCTTCCGGGAACACCTGTAGCTATTTCTGAAGGAATTCAGCAAGAATGTAAAATAGTCTCAAGTTCAAAGTTATTCCACCATTTTTTGTTCTTTTATTTAAAGCTGCTTGACATCTTGGTCCTATTTGCTATGTGATTTTTATAATAATTACATGCTAAGTCAATGGCTAAATGTAAAATGGAGAATAAAATTCACAGAGTCATAGAAAGCTTGCACCTTAGCGGACCTGTTCTGCATCATAGTAATCATACAAGAACATATGACGTGTTTAAACAACTAATAGTACTCTGGAACCTTCCACCTGAGAAAAATTCCCCAGTTGGTCATTTCAGAAAGCTTTTGACATAGCTTTAGTGACATTCTAAGCCCAAAAAGAGAGTACCTTGGATACAAATTGATATATTCCAGATGACCTTTGCCAGTATACTGTTGCAATTCTGGAAGCATTTTGTATTTAATTTGCTAATCATCCAATCCAGTTCCTTGAGAACACTGGATTTCTGAGTGTCAGGGCAGGCCCCTGGGCAGTTTTCAGGTATGGAGCGAGGGCTGGCCACTCCAAATGAGGCTGGTAGTTTAGTTCCTTCTCCAGGCCCCCAGCCACCTAGAACAAAGGTCATCCTCTCCCTCCACCCAGGATCTCAGAGGAAACTTTGAGTTATGTGGGAGGAGGCAGAGCAACGTTTCAAAGCTGGAAAATGAGACCTATGAGAAATGGTGGAAGGAATAGAGATTACTGAACCTGTGGAAGAAAAGGATTCGGAGCGCCTTAACAGCCTGCGCCTCCTCTTTGAAACGATCTCTCACGTGGAGGGCCGCGGCCAGCTGTTCAGCATCTCCACCAAAGACCGGTCGGGAGGAAATGGGCTCACACTGCAGCGTTAGGGATTTAGGGCAGAAGAAAGAATTTCCTGACTTTGAGAAATGTGAAACACCAGGAAAAGTTACCCACAGGGGTTGAGGAATCTCTTTCTCTTGGGATATTTAAAAATAAGAGATTTTCTTAGCTGTCTTGAATGATTTAAAGGCCCTGCCTACACTTGGGGGTGGGGGGGGTTGAATTAAAGGTACAGATAATCTCTTTCTAAGTATCTTTTGGTTTTAAAAACAAAGAAGGACTTTAAAAAATATTTTAAAAAAACACTTAGACATATCCTCCATTGACTCTTCTGCTGATAAAATTAATGAAATGCCATTAAAAAAAGGAAAAAACACCAGTATTTAAAGCCCCCAAAATTCATTTTGTAGTCCCATTTTCGTGAAGAAATATAGTAATTAACTCAACCTCTCTCCTCAGCTATCAATTGGTGTCCAAACTACTTGTATTGTTTGCCTCATAGTTACTGACAGTACCAAATAAAAGATGGAAATAATCCCAACAGTGAAAACAATTACGACAAGGTATTTTGTACAAACCCCTTGGCATTTCTTTTCCTTGCTCTCAGTTCTGCAGAGCCAGGGCCAGCGGGAACCCTAAGCTCTGCAAGCACGGCCGCTCTGCTGCCTCTCTAACAGGCGATCAGGGAGGAGTTTAGGGAGTCTCACTTTGAAAACTGGCCTGGCAAACCCAGGAACTTTCAACTAGAGTTTCAAACCTGGGCAAACCTCCAAGCTGCTGTGGACCCCTAGGGTAGGTAGGCTCTGGGGAGGGGGCTGTCTTCCTGCGCTAACCATTTCCAAATAGTCCTCCTGAGAAAAGACTTGGAGAGGATTGCATGGCCTAAAAGGCAGCCAGGGGAGTCACCCAAGAGACCCCACAATGGGCTCTGAAAAAGTGGCTCAAGTTACAGCATGCTGGTGACATTTGCTTGACTTGGGGGCTGCCCGAGGAGACTGCAGAGGCCCTTGGAGGCTCGGCCTGCTGTTCTTACAAGGTCTCTTTAACTTGCTGAGTGTCTGACTAATTGGGAAAGTGTTGATTAGGAAACCACATCACAACTGCAGAGCTGTTCCCAAGGGTCTGGGCTTAACAAGAGGGGAAGCCACCCTCCTGTATCTGCGTGTGTTCTACCACCTTGCAAGCTCCTCGGTCATTTTCTTTTCCCAAAACTGCCTCCCCTGGTGAGGTAACTTCCTGGAGCCCTGGAATTAGCATTTCCAACGTACCCAGTGTTGTTTTACTACAAAAACTTCCTTGGGGTTCTACTCCAGAAAAATCCCACCATGATTCTTTCAGGACTCTGCCTCTTGCTGGTGTAAAATTTATCTTATCCTCAAAATACCCAAATGAAAAAGAGAGAGATGGCAGGGAGAGAAATACTGGGGAAGAAAAAAAACAAAACAAAAAATCATTTTTGTTGGAAGGAGTTGGCTAATAGCTTAGAAAACAATGAGAATTAACCATTAAATCTTCCAGTTCAGGAAAATTCTGGTCCCTAAAAGGTGGAGGAGAAGGAGGCCAGGCCACCTTTGTTTAGCAGCAAACATGCTACGTACCCTACTGAACTCCTCACACTGGAGGGTGGGCAGGAAGAGCCTCGCGGCCACGTCTGAAAATGAGCCACAGTGACCACAGAGCCTCCCCACCGCGCTCGGCCAGCATGTGCGTTTCTAGCAAACCACCAAACTTCAAAAGGGAATAGTACTGAGTATTTTCATTTTCATCTTGAAAATAATGCAACCTTTTCTTGGGCTTGACTATAAAGTACTTCTTTTCTGTCTTTTCACTGGTCCCCTGGCAATTTCTTAGGGAAGAGAGAGAACAAGAGCTGAAACGAACACAGCTTCTGGGGGAAAGCTGCATTTCGTGTGAATTTCTGTTGTTTAGTTCATTCCCCTCTCCCTTGGGTCTAGAGCCTTTTCTACTCCACATCACACGCTGTGTGCAGTTCTAACTTCGCAGGGTGGAGCTCACAGGAAAGAGTGAGGGAGGACTCAACTGGTGTTTCTAGAGCCATGCCGTCTAAACTGTCAAATGAATACCTGTAGAGAAAAAAGGGTGGGTCCCCCGATAGCATCGTGTCCCACAGCAGCTTGTTGGGAGGAAATTATACTGATGAAGTGGTTAGACAGTGATGAATATGTACCATAACTCATTGTGATACCCCTGTTTCAGCATTCTCCTCTTCACAGTGATGCTCAATTACTCACTATTGATCTGCGATTGCACTGCACGGAATACAATGGCAGCATCAATTCATTTCAGCCTATTGAGTTTCAGCCAATAGCAATTGATATCTGGCACATGCTTCCCAGAGACATTTCTCTGCCATCCGGGAGTTGATTAACAGGTTGGCGGTTTGGGTGTTTGTGAAAAAAGGAGGGAAAGTGTAACTTTTCCTTATGAATTTGTTCTCACACCTGATGGGGATAAAAAGGCAGCGATGGGCCCTCTTTATCTAAATACAGTAGTTACACTCAGCTGTTTGCCCTGCCAACCCATTCACATTCAACACGGTTCTGCCCTTATTTTTTATTGATAATCACGTGAATAATTCAAGTCCAATGATATGAAACCCACATAAATCATCTGCAGTGGGCACGTAATGGACCTGGGCTCAGCCATTGCTCAGAGCATAAATTAAGGCCAAAATATTCACGATGTAAACCAGGCATGTCGTGGCATCCTGCAGAATTCACTGTAAGCTGCTTGTCACTCAAAACCTGTCACCTTCAAGGGAGTTGGCAAGAAAAGGCCCCCAAAGGCCCCCAGGACCGCCGACAACTCTTGCCTTCCATTGCCTCCCCCATTGATGTTCTGGAAGCAAATGACGTGCGATTTGTTTTGAAAGTCCCACTTGCTTCATTTGGCCATCCTGCTGTGTGGCCTTAGCGTTCATTCTGTACCTACTTTGAAACGGCCCAGGCAGCAGCATCCAGCGCTATTAACCTCCTCGCTAATGTCATCCATCATCCGCTTGGCACGTGGGCTTTGCTAGACAAATCTAACAACATCTGCCACGCATTCTGCAACTTCCTTTTGATTCCTCACACTTTATTTTCACTTTCATCTCTGCGCGCTGGCGGGATGATGTCTGATCTCATCCGGATGCCAGGGGGCCGGGAATGTGCCATTCTTCTTCCATGGGGCAGAGCACCTGGTGAGAAATTGGGGCGCTCAGTAGTTCAGGGTTGGTGAACACCCATCACCAGCATGCAGTGGCCACTGGAGCGTTCTGCCAGTGCACGGCGGGCCACAGCGGACACAGCACCCGGGAAACTGAGGCTGTGAGTGCACAGAAATCACTGGCGCATTACAGCCACCCTTGGGGAAATTCATTTTGTTGGGAAAATCAGTTACACATTTCCTGCCAAGATCTAAGGATCATCCAAGAGTACCAGGTTGGTCAAAGCCCTGCACTCCCGTCTGAGCCCCTCGTTCTTGCCTTCAGAAGGAGGCCGTTTCCTTCGCCGGGTCATCGAACTTCTCAAGCCCGGGGTTGGCCTGGTCTTGCATGGTCTGCTGCCCACTCTGGGTTTCAAGCAGCTGAGACGGCGCCAAGGTTCACTCTGAGTGACGTGTCGGGAGCCCAGAGATCAAGAGCTGCGACTCCTCCTTGCGGGTGATTGTGACACCTCACCTCTTTGCTCATGGGCATTTTCTCTGCCAATAATCTGGGGACTTGTAGAGTGACAATCTTAAGAGAAAAACCCAAGGTCCTGGAATATCCATCAGGGCTGTTATTCTATTTGTCACCTTGCAAACACTTCAACTTGCCCTCAGTCTTTGGTTGTGGAAGGTGAAGGGTATGCAAGAGAGATGGGGGACTACTGAATAAAACGTCCGTTTTCAGGGCAATGTAATTAGTAATAACAAATGCATTTAAAGATTCCCTACAAAACATCCAGGACTACTTATATAAATCAAGGAAACAAGCACTCATGCCTGGGAGGTTTGTTTTGCTTTGTTTTGTTTTTTTCACATTTAGTAACTTCACTCTGGCTTACTAAACCTAATATTCCTCTCTTTCAATGAGCATCATAAATTTGAATGTTTTTTGTAAAAAAAAAAGAAAAAAAGAGTCATGTTTGTATAGTTTACAAGCCCATGTATCTTCACTGCATAAGACTAACATTTTATGACGAGGTCATAAAGAAAGGAAATTGGAAGGCCTTCTTCAACTCGAAGACTTCTTGAATTGCCAGTGTTAGTGTGAAAGAGAAAAACAAGTTGATTCAGTCAATACCGATGTGGATGTGAGGGCATCCTGATTCTAAAGCGCACTCAGATATTTAATAATAAAAAAGTTCCATAATAGGCTTAAGTGAAGTAGGCAGTAAGACACGCCTCAGGTGATGCCTGTGATAAAGAGACTGTAATTGACGTGGTGGGAAGGAGCAGCCGCTGCCCTCCAGTACGTTGATATTACATTTTTTCCACTTGGACGCCCCCCTCATGCACACTAATCCATGGATCTGAGAGAGAATAATCCACTGACATCCAATTTTCTGGGAGAATGTTTCCCTTCATGAATGAGGCAATTTGTTCCTGAAGTCATCATAAATTAACTCTTTCTTGGCTGGAGCCACACAAAAAGAAAGAGGAACCCTGGCATGGGAGAGTAGGGTCACTAACTCAAGAACCCTAGTCAGAGTCCCATAGTTTCTAGCCACAAGCCCTCTAGTCTAGAAAAAATAGCAAAAGAAATTGTGATTTCCCAGTCAAGTAGAAACAACGAAAGAAGATCAGTATTGAACCCACAAAGCTCTTACAACTGAAATGGGGTAGTTGAACCAGACTCTGATCCTGAATGTGTTCTATCTCAAGGAGAGAATCGTTCCTTTCTTCTCCAAATCCAACTGGTAATTACTGAGCGCATGGTGTGTGCCGGCTATGGTGCTCGAGAGGAAGTAGAGTATGGGCGTAGATCTTTCCAAGGCTTACGGGAAGATGTCCGTGCAAGGGAAAGTGTGGGTGCTGCAGGAACGCAGAGGGTGTGCTGAACTCTGGCGTGCTGGGGACAGGGAAGACCTTCTTCAGTGGGGGTGTTTAAAAAGAGATGGGCCTGGAAAAGACAGAGGAGAGAAACAGGCACGGAGAGCGAAGCCCTAGCATCCTGTGATCTGCCTTCCTGGTTCACGAGTGACAGGCACCTTGCACACGGTCTTGTTCCCAGCTACCAGTTGAGAGCTGCGGTGTGTCTCCAGATTCCTTCCTCACCCCACTTCGGGGGGGCTTTGCTGTAGGTCTTCTGGAGGTGTTGCACAGATACTCACGACAGGCACAGTGGGTTTACTGTGACCCCTCCTGCTCTCTCCTCCTCTCCACTCCGGCGCCCTCTGCCAGGAGGCCTTGGGACCCGTGGGTGCTGCTGCATCTGATGGCACCGCTGCCCTTTCTGCTGGCTTCCAGTGTACCAGCCCGGCCAGGCCTGTCTGCCGAGCACCCCGAGACCCATGGACGATGTCTCCCCATGGAAATTTGTCTCCACTGCTGCTACTCTACTGTTCTCAGACTGGAGGGGTGTGGGGCCGGGACTGGTCACGATGCCTGCGTTACGGACCAACGATGGGACCGAAACGTTTGGTGGGGTCTTTCCATTTTCACGCGTGGTCTCCTCTCTGCAGACTCCAGCATGGGGAAGCAGGAGCAATCCCAGGCTGGAACCACCGCTACCCCAATCGGTCCAAGCTTCCACGCCTGGTTCCCGCACCTTCAGGTGGGCTTCTCAGGCCCTGCCCCTCATGCAGACACACGTCGCAGGCTCACGGTGGCAGCTCGCCCTGTGAACTTGTCTCGATCCCCGGGATGGACGTGGTCTATGTTCAAGCCCAGAGCGCCTTCGCCACGCATGATAATTGGAGAAGTGAATATACTCCTTAAGAAGCCCCATGAAATCACTATAGCTGAACAGAAAGACCCTGGTTATTAAGATGCTCAGTTGCAAGAGATAGAAAAACTGATCTGAAATAGTTTTTTTTTTTTTTAAGTGAGAGAATTTTGTTATTTCTTTTAATTAAATAGTCAAGGGATCTTGTTGGGAGCGGTTGAAGCTGGAAAACGACCCACATATGATCTTACCAAAGTAACAAAGAGCACCTGGGTCAGTCACGTGAAAAACGCTCCCACAGCCCAGCAAAACAGGAGTCTCCTAAACAGTCCAGGCCTGGGTTGCTGGGCAGAGGGGCTGAAATTGACGTCATCCTTCCCTGTGTATAAATAAACCCGCAGCAGTGGTTGAGCAGTTCCTTTCCTCCCATCAGGAGGATAAGGGCTTTACCTGTCTCCAGCTTTGTCTCTGTCTTTATTTTCTCATCCTCTCGCGGTCCTTCACCCCAAGAACCTCAGGAGTCACATGGGTCGCGGCAGGATCTGCTTCAGAGTTTTATCCAGGACTCAAACAATGGGATTATGGTTTAGTTTCTTATCTTGAATTTCTGGGTTCTGCTGCATATCCCAGTAGTTTATCATTCTCTGTTTGAAACCCGTAGGGAATAGAAAAGGCAAAGTAACTTCTCTTTCCCAGGACACCGTCTGGGCCTCCTGGCTTTGACTGATGTAGGTCCTCGGGCCAGGAGGACTGTGAAGGCAGGCAGCGTCCTCAGCAACCTGAGAAGGTGCCTCCTGTTTACCCTTAAATCTGGGCACGGGGTAGACGCTACACAGAGCCCCAGGACAGAGTAGGCAAAGAATTTTCCGGGGGAAAATCAGAACACTGATTAAAGGAGGAGTGGTAGACATTAAATAACCAAAATTCAAAAATCACTATTAAGGAACTGAGGTAATATGGTAGAGTGTGTGCTCAGTATTCATGAGGTCTTGATTCAATCCCTACCACAAAGGAACGAATGGGTGAATGAAGGAGTAGAACCACAACCTATGTTACTAAAATATTGTGGTTGCATTGATATAAAAATGATTTATCAGCCTGGAGTAGTCATTTACATTGTTGAGAGAGTTTGAGGAATATTAACTTTTGGGCTGGAGACTCACGGAAAGGTGTGTGTAATGGGGGACTCAGACAAGTCTGTGTGGAATTAGAAGGAGTTTTAGCAATTACCTGTAACAGTATAGAAAATCTAATGCTACATGGGTTAGTCAGACTACGCACATCAAAAATTGTGCAGTTAAATGTAAAAAATAAACATCTTTCAAGCCGGGGATTTAGCTCAGTGGCGTAAGCACCTGCCTGGTAGGCACAAGGTTGTGAGTTCAATCCCCGGTACCAAAAAAGAAAACCAAAAAACATCTTTCAAGAAAACAGAGGGGATTACATAGCTATGCGTTAAGTAGAACTTCCCAACCAAGACTATGAATTCAGAAACTCAATAAGAAAAGATACCATGTTTGAATATATGTGTGTTGTATATATTTATTATATGAAAAAGAATGTAATAAAATTACAGGTGCATATCGGAGATGGGAAAAGTGTGCAAGGTTTAAAATGGTACCTATAACATGCAAAGTGTTCTTAAATCACCAAAAATAAAAAGTAATCTATTAGAAAAGTAGGTAAAAGATGTAGACAAATCACTTAAGAACAAAACTAACTAGCTGAGTATAAATATCTTAAATGCTCAGATCCACCAATAGTCGAGAAAATGCAAAAATAATAGTGCAATAACATTTTACAGCCATCAGACATTCAAATTAGTAAGAACTGTCAAACCCAGTGATGACGGACTGGAGGGGAGGTTAGAGACAAGATATTATGCATATGAGGGCAGAAATGTGGCCTCTGTGGGAAAGCACTTTAGCAATAATTATAAAAATTGAAATCACATTTACTATTCAACTCAGTAATTCCATTCTCCAAAATTTATCTCATAGAAATTAAAGGACCAATACACACAAATATTTAGTTGCATTTAAAGTGGCAAAATTGGAACCAAAACAAATGTCCATCAATCAATGAAGGACGATACCTTATCGAATATTCCCATGATGAAGTATTACTCAATGAAAAGAATGAACTAGAACTATTCTAGTCGACTTGGAGTGATCTTTTATTAGTGGGCAATAATTGAATCTGACCTTGTTTTTATAAAGCAACAATGACAATATTTTAAAACCTGTGTTATATAACACAAAGAAAACATATAAACAATCATGGACTGATGTTTTAAAAGTCACTTGAGGGATACACACAGATGTGTAGAGAGAGTGGGTGAGCAAGTATCCTGCTTTATCTGGAACTGAGAAGTTTTCCAGAATGTGGGGTTTTTACTACCCAAATTGGGATGGTCTAAAGTAAACTGGGATTGATCGTCACCCTAAGATACAACACAGAAAACAGAGAGAGGAGAGAAAAGCAAATAAAGATGGAAGGGAGATAGGACTAAAATCATGTTGTCACACATTTAAACTGTTTATCTGGTTGATATTTGTGAAAAGTTTGGAAAATACTAACTTTTACTAGTTACTATGGTACTTGATGAAGACTTGACTTCTACCCACAGACTTCTTATGATTTTGAAGAAGTACTCCAGAAAAACAAAAGGTATCATAGATTAGCAAGGAAGTATCATTTATTCACTCAATAAATATTCATTATACATCCATTCTGTGTATTAATTTAACTGTTAATAACACAACACATTGGAGACAGTCAAAAAGTATGTTGAACTAATGAGCAAATTCATGACTATAATCACCACACATATAATTATTATAATAACTACAGTAATTATGACATGTATACAGCATGGTAACATATGGTTTCATAGAGGTAGAAGCAGAGACCTAGGAGAACAGAGGAGAAACTCATTTTCCCTAGTGGAACTGTAGAAACAAAAGAGGGTTTGAAAAAAACAAACGAGAGTTTACAGCTAGGAGAAAGGAAAATCTAGAAATGCCCTATGTGAAGTGAAGAGTTGCACAAAAGCAAAGTATTTGGAGAAGAGTGCAAAGTTCATCAAAGCCTGTGAGGGAACAGCAGGGGGAACTGAGGGAGGGGACCCGAGGAGAGGAATCCGTGCGCTCATCTCCAGCCCACGGCTGTGCTCTCCGGTGGGCAGGAGCAAGGTTGTGGAAGGTCTCCCCACTCGCCTGGGAACTGGGAATTCACTCCGAAGGCCCTAGGAAGACAGGAAGTCTCCCATCGGGGAAGAAACACAATCAAATCTAGTTTTTAGAAAGATCAAAGGAGCACCAAGATGGCAAATTGACTGCACGTCAAATGCCAGTTCCAATTGATTGGTCGTGAGAGCTGATGGACAACGTTCAGGCGGGCTGTGTGGCCACTGATGTCTGGGTGTAGCAGTTACAGTGTCATGGCCAATTAGCCATGTTCGCTCTGGACAAAGAAGAAAAGTGGTGACCAGGGTGCTATGAGTTCCCGGGACTGTGTGGGCCACCAGCAGTGTGGAGGAGCCACACGGGACAGACCCTGGTCGGGGAGAGCAGGCGAGTTGCTGATCTCTGCTGTGGGTGATTGACAGCACGGACGTGCACATCACAGAGCGAGCAGGGAGGAGTCAGGTCACAGGAGACTTCAGGGGAAACCGATGGGATCAGCTAACAGATGTAGGGATGGGTGAGGTCCAGGCACTGAGGGCGTCTGGCGCACGGTCTCATTTGCAGTGAGGTTTGCTTTATGGTGTTGGAACACAACTCACTTGGTTTCCATAGACAGCTCACACAGGGTGAGACGACTCAGCAGTCTGGAGGCCGTCAGAGCGCATTCGCTAATCCCTGCCGCCAAATCGTCATCGGGGTCTGTAGCGCTGGCTGCCTACTCCAGCAGTTCTTAAGATTTATTCTCCAGAGCAGCTCCCGGAAGTGGAAAGGTCCTCTGTGAGCCAAAAACAGGAAGCATCCCCCGCTCACCTGGCCGAGGGTCCCGGAAGGAATATGTGTGTCCTGCCACACCAGCAGTGTGAGTTCCCATTATGTCAGCAGTGTTTACCATCTCCGGCACTTCCTGTGACATCGTGGCGCTGGCTAAATCTCTTTACCAGTAGGGAGGAGATGACTCAGCCCAGGAAGTCATTGCTCCTCCCTCCACATCCCCAAACTGGAAAAGCGGTTGAACTTTCACTAAAAATACCAGTAGCATCTAAAAATAAGGTTCATCAACTCTGCCCTTGCTCCAGGAAATCCTGACCAGCACCCCTCTCACTTCCCACTGACGAGGGCCCCTCAGAGCCCCACCCTCCCCGCCATCTCTTCTAAAAGTTCATTTGGAAATCAGTCTTCACCTGCCTTCCCCACCAATGCGCTCTCGAGTAGCTTCTGACCATGAATGTATCCAATCAGCGTTTTCCTGGGGGAATCAGTGGTCTCCCAAAACTTCCACAAGTGCACATGCCCAAGGGGGCTTATTTCCTGTCTGGCTGGCTTCCTGCAGGCTTATTACTGCTTCAGCGTCATCTTCCAGAACAGGAAAGAGAGCGCAGGAGCGTGGCCTTTAGCAGCCTGGGGTGGACACGCAGGGCTGACCTGTAGCAGGCAGAGTCTAAATGAAGCCATTTGTTAGGAAACCATTGACAAGCACTTCGAGGAGTCAGCCGTGGCTGTTTCTGCTGTTGGCACCTCGGGCATTCAGTGTGCTGCAGTTTTAGATTCTGTCTTGAGCTAAAAAGCCACAGCTGAAAGCTGGCATTGCCTTGGTAGTAGTGCACCTTGGTGCTGAGGGCTGATCTGGAGCAGGGATGGGAAAAATAATGCCTGAACTCTTAACTCTGACTTGACAGGAAATTTCCCTGATATCTGAAATGAGTTATTCATTTTTCTTCTCAAATGAGGACACAGGAATGTCTCAAATGGGGGTACTTATCCCAAGGGGAAGCACACAGCGTGGTGGATACAGGCGTGGAAGTTAAATTCTGTTGTCACTGCGCACAGCTGTTGAGCCGATTACTTAGGCCTTGGAAGACCCCCTTTCTCAGGTGTAACATGGAGGTTGTTATAAAGATGAATTGAAACAGGGAATGAATGGTGCTTAGTCCCCAGTCAGTGCTCACAGAGGTGCCCACCGGGTTTCCTCACTGAGTGCTTTACCATGTGTCTGCCTCCTAGTGCTGGAGGTTCTGTGGAGAGCAGGACACGCACTGTGGGGTTGGCGGGACCCGAGGGTGCTGCTGCTGGAAAGCGCAGGTGAGCTCAGAACTCATGCATGGAGGGCCCGTGGAGAAGACTGCCTCTCACGGTGCGTTCTGCCTCTAACCTCCAGGGAACTCCGCAAGAGTCCTGACACTGACCCCGAATCGCCCTTGGTGTGTGCCCATGTGGGGCATGCTGGGCTGGACAGTGTCCTTTCAGACCTCAGCATCTGCTTGATTGCGAACTCTGAAAGAGTCCAAGGGAGGGTTCAGAGGTTAAGGACACACGGGGGTCCCTGAAAATTGAGCCCTGCAAACAACATCACAAAGAGGCTCAGCCGCCTCCGATGCACATCAAGAGCAAAACTTAGAGCACAACTCACCAGAGGAGTGAGCAGCAGGCGAGAGCGGAGGAGACTCGGAGATGGGCTCAGAGGGGGGGCAGTGATGAAAGCTATAGGGAAAAGACGCACTGTACATTTGTGGGTTCACAAGGCGGCCTTTGGACTACAGGCATTAGCAAGTTTGGGGACCTTGCGTCACTGAAGTCAGTTTGATTTCCCGAATGCCTAGAGGTAAGAGTTTCACTCAAAGGTTCCTCATAACTCTCATTACGCCACTCCAGACCCAAGGTAAGTGTCAGACACCATTGGTAGCATACATTGGAGCAATACACATGCATATATACACAGACATGAAGAGAGGGAGAGAGGAGAGAGAGAGGGAGAGAGAGAGAGAGCGCCAACGCCAACAATGTACACACTTCAGGAAAAGAAAAACTTGTATAAATGCTTTAATACTAAATTACGGAAACATCATGAGAGCAATACAAGTTATCTTTGGCCTCTACAATTACAAGAGGTGCTTAGAATGGTGACCATGAGCTTCCAGACATTTATTAGTACAGCAAAACACTGCTTGGGTGGCCTTGGTCATTGGGACGGCTTTGCATGCATTTTCAACCTCTTCTCCAAAGGCCGGCAGTGTGGTGGGTTTTCTGAGATTTGCAACATCCTGTAGGATCCCCCACATGAGGGTAACACTATCTGTTTTAAAAAAATATCGTGCTATTTTTCTTCTCCTGAAGTGCATGTGCATTTTTTATCTTTCTCTATATATTCTTTTTTTTTTTTCATTCTTCCCTCCAAATTAAATACTACCTTTTCCTCTTCCAGACACATTTGTACCACAAGCTCGCAGCCTTCATATTGTTGAGGGTCCAGGACAGTGCTGGGCAGGGACCGGTTTGCGGACACCGTTCTCTCACCCAATCGGTGTGGCTCCCAAGAGAGGCTACAGTGATTGCTGGGAATGAACAAAGGCAAACAAAAACAAAGCAAACAAAAGCTGCAATATGCAAGGAAAGAAAGAAAAAGGAAAGCCCTCAAAGAAGACGGGGTGCACGCTTTGGATCCCTCTGGAGGGACCAGGGCGGCCCCCAACCCCAGGAACAGGCCAGTTAGTGCTGCCCCCAGAACCACGAGAAGCCCACGAATCTGAGCCCCTGAGAGTGGCTGGTCACAGACACGGTGCTGGCCTGTGGACCCCAGTCCAGCGCAGCGAGGACCTTTGTCTCTCTTACGCACAGGGACCACACACACTGGGGACACTGTCTGTGCACGCCGATTATAGTCTCTCAGTTATTACCTGAAGAACGGACGTCAGCGCTGGTCAATGTCACCCTCTCATTCTTCTCACACCTTGAGTTTGGGGTCACCGTGTGGGGTATTGTCCGTCCACAGTGGTAACCGCCGTGTGTTGAAGATGTCGTCGAGAATGTAGGTTAGCCTCCCAGACCCTGTGGTCCATGCCTTTATCCTTAACAATTTAGGGAATGAAATTTGGGTCACACATGGTCATGTAGATCGGATTCTGCCTCGAAAGTCCAGTAAGGTCCGCTTGTGGGGCCGATCACCCTTCCTGACCACTCAGAGTGGCTGGGCTGTGGTTTTAGGGCTGCACAGCCCCGCAGCCCAGCTCCGAGCCAGCCGGCTGCACCCCGGCCGGGGGGATTTTGCTTTGGGGGTCATGACGGAGGAGATCCCCTAGGGGGCAGTGTGTGCATGCGTTTCCGCCAAGCGAGGGCCGCGTTTTAAGGCCGCGGAGGGAGTTTCAAAGGCAGCGGGAGGTTTGGCGGTGTGCGGAACAAAACGCGCTCCACCAAGGCCTTGTTCAGGTCGAGCCCCATCAAGGCGGCCCGAGCCTTGCGCGCTGGAGAAAAACCCGGTGACGCAGCAGAAAACCGGGCCAGGTGATGTTAAAGGCTCCGGCCCCCAAAGGGCTCCAGGCTCAGCGCGGGGATTATTTGACACGCTCCTTAACAGTTGCTAAAGGGTCTTTAATATTTTTATTTATTACCTTTTACATTTCATGTTTCTGAAATCCGTGCAAAATTGCGTTTCCTTTTCTTGTCTATTCCAGGTGGCAGTTAAAATTCAATTAAAGTTAACCGGTTTTAATTGGGTAATAATGGCTGATACTGTATTATTAAGGGCTTATAGTGTTCTCGGTGTTTCCTGTACATTGCTTCAGTTAATTCTGCCACTTCGGCTCCACGTGAGGGCTATTATTATTCTTTTTAAAAATTTATTTTAAACAGAAGAAAAATAAGAAATTAAAGTAAAACAGAATTTCACAACAGGCCAATAGGAGAGTAACAATAATCAGCACATTGCATATGGTTATATTCAGAGCAGTTGTTTAGAGTATAAGATATAGACATGAAGCATTGTCCAGAAAATTATTAGCACAAAATTTTCCCCTCGATGAATCAAGAGAACCCAGCTATATGATTATCTTTCTTTTGTTATAACAGCTCTATTATTTTCAAAAAACCATTTTGCATTAAAAATGAAATCTGAAAATGACACTGTGAAAACTACTTTTCACTCATAATTCTTTTTCTTTAACTATTTTAAATAATTGTTTTATATATATAGGTAGATTTTCTTTCAGTTCATCACACAAGTGCAACAAAGCGATGGTTACATATGTGTGACTTATTTGGTTCACTGAGAAGTATATTTTCAAGGTGCATCCATTTAAGAGTGAAATTGTCTAGTTTATCGTTCTTTATAGCTGAGTAGTACATTATTCTTATTTTAGGGACAGAAACCTGTGAAGTAGAGAGATTTTGTCACTTGCCTAAGAGCCCACGCTTAAGACCAGAACGGTTCTCTTAATTATTTTAATGTTTAATCCCCTAAAGTAGTGGCGGGATCTCATTAAAATTCAGATTTGGACTCAGCAGGGCAGGGGCTGGGGCTGGGGTCCAGGAGTCCGCACTTCTGAGGAGTCAGTGGGGGCAGTGCTGCTGCTGTGGGCCACATCTTGGGAAGCGGAATAGGAGTGTGTTCTAGGGAGTGGGGTGTGCACTTAGAAGTGCGTGGCATAAGGAAGGCTGTACCTACAGTACCCCCGCCCCATAAGACCTTATTAGAAAATAAGCCCCTAGCATGATTCGGGGTGCTCATAATATAAGCCCTACCCAAAAAATAAACCCCAGTTAAGACTATCAGCCTGGTGGATGTGTTTAGTCCGCCCATTGCCACACACAACAGACATCGAATTTTAAAACAATAGTATTGATACGCAGTTAAACAGAAGCAAACAGTATTACTGACACTAATACTTAAATGATAAGATAAATCATAGTCAAGCGTTTGCAAATACCCAAGCAGGCACCTTTGGATGACAAGTAAATGCCTTCATGAACCGATGGACCTGAGACCTACTGCTGACTGACCAACCGGGGTACAGACACAGCGCAGGAATAACCTGTGTGCTTGGTAACTAATGTCTCCAGAAATTCAGGCCAGAATCTAGGGTTTGGAGAGTTCGGACCATGTTCCAGAAAAAGATGACATGACTGTATTTGAACAAATGTAGATTTTTGTACGTGAATAAATGTAGACTTTTGTACATGAACAAATAAATAAATGTGGATTGTTGTACATGAAAAAATGAGATACTCCCTAGGGGGGGAAAAAAAAGCTCCACTGCATCTTTTGCAGCAAGAATTAACATATGACCCAGTCTTATTTTGGGGGAAATGCAGGAGTAGGGAATGTTTAGACTAGTACTGAAGTAGAGGTATCGGGAGAGAATTTGCATTTTAGGGCTGCAGAGACACAAACTCAGAACAACTCAGTAGGCACAAAATGAGGGACTTTTATGGCAGGAAATGCACCCCCAAAGCTTTGGGAAGGACCAGCAGGATGAGACCCAGAGCCTGGGGGGCGAAGGCCCGTGAGTCCACATGTTGCCCAGGCCCAGACACCGGTTTACCAGGGCTTCCCTGGAAGTTTGTGAGAACAGAATCAGGGGGTGAGAAGCTCAAATTCCACTGGAATTAGAACATGGTTCCCTCTAGAAAGGCCTGATGAAACTCATGGAGCTAGAGAAACCAAGAGGGAGAGATGGGGTTCAGTGGTGTGGAGAGGTTATTTTAAGGCAAAACCCCACCTTAAACCAAAGTTCCAGTATCAACAGTACAGATCAAATTTGGAACCGAGGCCATAGTTCTGTTTTCCTATCTGGACACTGGATGAAGTTGTTCTGGAAGCCGGAGTTTCAGGTAACGATTCTCAATCCATGTTAAAAATCAATTAAGGAGCAGAAGAAGATTTTGATGCTGGGGTCCCACTCCCCACATTCTGGTCTCATTAGTCAGATGGGAGGGAGGATTCCATATGTTTTTAAGTTCCCTCATTTTTAATTAGGTATATGCAGCTAGAGTTGGACATTACTCTAGAAGGATAATTCTTAGTGTGCTGCCTGGATTCACAGCATTAACTTCTAAATTCTTAGTCCCACCTCAGACTTAAGGAGTCAGAGACTCTGGGGGCTGAGCCCAGCTGCTGTTTGAACGAATCTTCTGGTGATCCTCACTTGAGCCAGAGTTTGAGAATCGGCATTCCCAAGCTTTGCTACCCCAATCTCGTCCACTCGGGAGCTTGTGACACATGTAGAACCACTGAGTCACAACAGTTCAGTGAAACCTCAGTGATGGATGCATGCAAGTTTGGGAAGCACGCTGAATTTCAGGGTGAAAATTTTAAACCTTTTTCAGCAGTAATTGGGAGCAACTGAAGGTTTTAAGTTTGATAGCCTAACTGATTGGACCCTAGGAAGAACAATTCACTAATTAGATGTAAGGTGTAGTAAATAAAACAGGCTCTGCATGATAGAGCCGAGTTGGTCCTGGAGGACTATAGTGAAAAGTGGTCTCAGAGCAGAGCCATTGCCTCTCACACCTTCCCAGGCCTTTCTCCCACTGTGGTTTCCTCCTTCCTGGCTCCAGTGGAAAGAACAGGGCGCTGGACCCTGGGCCGATCCTGCTCGGGGCTCCTTTCCTGGTGGAACCCCGCCAGCCAGCCACCCCAACAGGGAAAGTTATCTCAACAGTGCGAGAGCACTTGGGCTCCAGTTCCGGCTTGTGTAATATTTCTGATAATAAGCGAGCCTAAATGAGCATCCTTTAAAAGGCCTTCACTGTTAATTTGGCACAGGGAAAAAAGTCAGCACATTGTACTCAGTTTTCCAATCATTCTGCCTGTGCTGCGTCGACTCTTTGGATGTCTATAATGAAATTACTCAAAATGGGGTTCATTATCTGCCTTAAGATTTATTGCTTTTTAATACAAATGCGAGCTGCACACACCCTGCTCAGATGAGTGAACGCCCCTCTCTCTCTCCTTCCCGGTGTGAGCCCAGGACGCAGGCAGGGAAACCTGAGCCAGGTGGGGCCCTGGACGACGAGGAGGCGAACCATGGGCTCCATTAGGGTGCGTGCTTGGGAACCCCAGGACTCTGTCCCCAAGTTCGGCTTCCTCAGTTTCACCAGGCCGCTATCTCCCCACTGGCATAATTGGAAAGACTCTAAGGGGCTCCGAAGTGCTGTAAATTAGCGGCGTTCGGTTCCGATGAACATTAAAGGCAGTGTGCAGCTAATTCCTCTGCACACGCTGGTGGCCGGGCCTCCCCGCTGGGGGCTTTCAGCTTGGAGCACTGCGGGCCCATTTGTTCCGCCTGGCTTCTCCACCAGGGCAGGGACCTCAAGGTGAGTTAATAGGCTTGGCTTCTCAGCACTTCATTTTAATCTGTATTTACCATCGTCGTATGTATTTTTTAGAACCTCAGGTGCATGGCACGCCGTCGAGCACTGCACAAAATAGATAAGAAAAACAGGGCCCTTGTCTCTTTGGTAGAGGGCAGCAGCATTTAGAGGGAGGTGGCTGACGTCCTGCCTTGTGCTCTGCTTCTGATGGTGCTTCATCCCAGCATGTCCTGGGCTGCGCCCGGCGTCTGCCTGGTGCTCGCTTCTTTATGCCATCTGCACCCACCTCCCCTGCGCTGGCAGGAGGACAGCGAGGTCACATCTATGCAGTCATCACTTAAGAAGACATAACCCCTGTGGCCACGGCCCGTCTGGTTTTCTTTGTCCTCTCTCTCTCCCTTCTTTTTTTTCATTGAACACTCGCCCTCTGGCATGCAGTGTGGAAATATTGCTGATGGTGGCGTTCCATGAGATAATAATCTTAAATAGACGATACTTACATGGATAATAGGATAAAGTAAAACAGGATGGGCAAATTGATAATTGCAGATTAGGAGGAAATATAATTAGCAAACCAAACAAAAGCCAAATTTAGGGAGTAATAAGCATGATGTGTTAGAATTGTTAAGAGTGAGCTATTTTCATATGTAAGTCTTTAATCCCTGAGGTAAAACCTCAGCGGCTCCTTCGTGTGTGATGGAAGGGTACCTGACACGGCCCGCTCTGGTTAAAGACTTCTCATTTTCAAAGCAGAAGGGACTATTATTGCAGATATTTTTCTCTGTCCCTGTAGGAACTAACCGGAGGAAAATGTCACCATAGGTTACACTATGGCCCTGGACAATCACAGGACAGGCCAGCAGCCTGAATTCTTGTTATTACTCTAATTTGTATGTAAAACTTGTCAGATATCTAGGCATATTTTCAAGAATGCAAACTAATAGCCATCATCATCAGATGCCTCTTAGTCAAATATGGCAATGACAATGTGTTATTAAAGGCCATTTTTGCACTATCAAAATAATGAGACAGTGGCCTAGGCTGCCTGATAATTTCAGCTTTTAGTCGATTTGGATGGTCACTTGGGTAACACTGTAACAGGTCCTATAGGAGCTGTTTATATACCTAGAAAAACTCATGTTTCTTCCTTTGTGGTGAGTGCAAAATGGCCCAACTTTCTTTGCGTCTCACGACCTTCCACTCTTACACAATTTATACCTCTAACAGCAGCCTTCAAGGCTGGGGTGGTGCAGGATTCCCTCAGAGTTCATTTACCCTGGTCTGAAGGCAAAACCACAGCTAAACGTTCCTTGTGTCTAAGTGCCCATGCACACGGATTCTGTGATGACGCAAGGAGGTGTATTTAGGGCATGGTATTTCCCCTGGGAAGAGCTGTTCTACCTGCTTTCTCCTCTTAAGATTGAGGCTTCTTGAAAAGTGGATGAATATTTTAATAGAATCTGGTGAATTTTCAGTACTTTCCTCTTGGAGTCTCAAGTATGTGTCGTTTGAGTCCTCTACTTGTCCCTGTCTCACTAGGATTGTTGAGGTGATTTGACCAAATGGCACGTGCATTCTACTTACCTCAAGTTCCTGAATTTTGTTATTATTTGGTGATGTTCTTTCCTTATAACATCACAGAATAGAAGAAAGATCCCTGCATGAAATAATTATGAACTAGCCATTTTGTAAAATGTGTTACTTACAGAAATTTGCTAAAGGTTGTGTGTGGGAGGGTGGTAGTGAAAGGGATTTAACATTTTTAAAAGAAAATTACCTTGTGCACTATTGTATTTTTAATGCTTATAAAAACACGAACACACTTTCGCCAGAAAGCCATAGTTGCTAAAAGGTTCTTTTCTTTTACAATTACGTAAGTAATGAGTCCTTTCTCACTATGAAAGATTCAAACATTTATGTAAATTTATAGAAAAAATTTAACAGTTGTCCTCTCGTCTTCTGTCCCTTTCCCCACATCCAGTCTTTCTAGAATCTTATGTCCAGTTCAGGAATGCAAATGTCTTCCTGCAGTTTTCCAACATACATACACATATGTTTTAAAACGGGCAGCTGAGCTCATACTACACACTCTGTTCTGCAACTCACTTTGACCCTTAAGTGTGATTTATAGGCATCCTCTCCTACCAGTACATGTATCTCTATCTCACTCTCTTCCACAGCTGCCCGATAGTCCATGTTAAAGATGAATCATAGTTTACTTACACATTATTCTATTGCTATGATCTTATGTAATTTTTCATATTGTTTGTATTTCAAACAATTGTGAACATTCTAGAGCCCGTGTGCAAACATACCTTTAGGATGCATATTCAGGGTAGTACTGCTTTTACAATGCAATATCTATGGCCACTTGCCTGCAACAGGCTCTGTGGCAACATCACTGTAGCCCCAGCTTTGCAGGTTCGTGGCCGGGGTGCCTTTCCCACCAAGATCTCCTAGAGAGACAGCAGACTCAGGACTTGGGAATCCAGGAGACTTGGGTTTCTGCCCCTGATAGTCCTGACACTTCCCTCCCTGGCAAAGTCACTCAACCTCACTAAGCTTCGGTTTCCTTGCCCATAAAGTGAGAATTACGTTATAAGTCCTTGGGGGTTTGGGGGGTGACAAGTGTGGTAACATTTTAAAAGCACGTGGCACATAGTAGGTGCCTGATGAGCCCATAACTACTGAGTGTAGACATGAGCGGAATTCCACAACTTCTGTAAAGGAATTCTGAGAGTTTCCAGAATGGCAAGAAATGTCCTGGGAAGAAAAATATTCAGACAAATACATAAATATATATTTAATATGTATTCATCAGAACCATTCTTCTATATATTTATATAGAAGCTGCTCATTAAGTTTGAATTTCACCGGTGTTTTTGTTTTGTTACTATAACCACGAAAAGCCACCAATTTATTTCTTTGACCTTTGGTCTCCATCTGCAGTTGACTCTCAAAAGTGAGCAACAGCGATGGAATTCCTTGTTCACTTCTGCACAGTCTGCATTATGTAGAGTTCTCACCCAAGGCGTTATACTTTATTGGCTATATTTTTCCAGGCAAATACTAAAATGAACTGACATTTCCCAAACACACACGGATGTAGATGTTCAGTCTAATTCGTCACCTCCATCTTCTCTGTCTTTCTCTGTCCCACTTCCTGTGACTGCTGGGTCCAGGTTTAAGCAAGCAGCTGGCTCTTCCTCAGCATCTCAGCCTTGTACACAACATTGTTCCTGGCCCTGGTTGACCTTTTTATGCTGAGAGTCCTTCTAAGATCACTTTTATTTTTTAATTTGCCTCATTGGATTTCCAGCTTTAGTTATTGTAGCAAAATTGCCCACATACCTGATCCCCAGACTGATTTAGAAGTATTTGTTCTATCAGCCTAAGTAATAACTCAGGCAAAACTACTCACTTACTGCCAGGAAACCTTCTGGGGTTTGTAAATGAAGGACCTCTTTGTCTGGTAAGATTTCCATTGCCCTAAGCCTACTTCACCTGTTTAATTCTTTCTCTCGGGTGCCAGCTGCCATCCACCCAAGAAAAGCAGAGGTAAGCATACTGGGATACTTATGGGGAGGCCCCTTTATCTAATGGTCTTTCCTAGTTTTAATAAGAAAGACAAAGAAATAATGTGGAAATTCAAAATCGGCAAAATGTTGCTCAAGCAGAACTGTGGCAGAGCTGTGAGGGTCCCTGCTGAAGTGGTCAGGATAGCACCATGGCTGAAGTGCAGTCTCGGGCCCCCACTGCACGTTGGTATTTCACAGGTGTGTGACCCTGGGGTTGCCCTGTGACCTGTGAGCACTTCATTCATCTTGCCAGTAAAACTGAGCTTGACTGCAGTATCCGTCTACCAAAGCCAACGGGAGGATTCAGTGAGTTTCCAAACAAGCGCTTGGTGCCTCCCTTAGAATAAGTGCTATGTGTGTTGGCTACTGGTGTTGGTATCTGAGAGCCAAGGGTGTGGAATGGACTCTCTGAATTCAAATCCTGGATCTGCTATTCATTGCTTGGGCACTCTTGAGCAGGGTCCTCAACCCTTCTTCTTGTGTTGGGTGGGAATAGTGATGGGATGGCAAAGGTTTTTTTGAGTAAGAATGGATATACTCAGTGTTTGGTATATATAGAGAATGATGGATATAAATAAGTGCATAGTTATAAAGTCCATTTGAATTATTTTTTGTAAGCTACGCTGTAGGCCTATGACAAATTCATTCTGGTATGAGTGAACCACGGATTCTCAGACTCTTCTTTCTTGTGATTGATTTCTTCCATAATTGGGTGTTAATGGAGAATATCTGGACACAGCATGCTGTTCCTTATTTCTATGTCAGAATTGTGCTGACAAGGCAACATGCAGCTGGCAGACCTGGGCTTCAGACATAGCCGTCCTTTCTGCAGTAACAAAGGGACCTAGCTAGAAGGTGTCTTACCTAAAAGGTCAGTCTCTGCCATGTAACTGGGAGATGTTCTTAGTGTACTTTATTGTGCATCATTATTAACACATGTTCTGTTATGCTGTATGGATGTTATTTAGAGGTTTAGCTTTCCACTCTGCATGCCCCAAAAAATCATACATGGACACATCCTCCCCGACACACATGCTTTTAGTGTTTGCAGGGACCAACAGTCACCCCAAGTCCTATGATTTTGAAAAGTGACTTAATTTGCTCAGGGACTTTGATTTCACAGGCAAGTTGTGCTGTTGAAATGAGTCCTTGCAGCATATAAGTCTTGTTTCATAATTTCATTTGGCTGAGGCTGGAGACAAGTACCTCATTTTAATTAGAATTTCAAGCAAACTGCATTATGTCGTTACATGTTACTCCACAAGGATACACCACATCGAGGATGGCTGCTGATGGCAGAAAGGTTCCTGTTTACACTGCCTGAAAAATGAAAATTCTTCCTCTCGCTTCACAAGCTCTCTCTCCACGCTGCTCCTAACGTCTCCCATGGAACAAAAAGATCTGCCCTGCAGTTCTCCAAGGCAGTAAATGTGCTCAACAAGATGCCAGCAAATAATCCCTGGGCCCATGAAGATGTGACATCACCTGTCATGGGAATGCGCATTGCAGGTCCCGTCCTGCTCCGTCTCCCCTGACTCGCTACAGATCGCAGCAGCCTCAGGGGGCCTCACTCTCTGCAAAGTCCCAGCTTGTGCTGAGGAAAAACGGGGCTGTGCTGCTTGAGACCTGCAATTAAGTCGCTGCTGTTCTTCAAACCAAGGAGTCCTTCCAAGTAGTAATCTAATTTATTTTTCCCATTTTCAAAGTAATGCCAGGGTAAGCATGTTCATCATTTTAGACTCGCTGATTCTAATTCCTAATTCAAACTTGTTTGTTCAGTAGAAGGTAAACAACCCCCAAGCTATCACCCACCCCCATTTCTTTGGAAAGAGAGCGTTGCAGAGGGAGAGGATAAATAGCATGTCAAACATGGTTTGGAGGGGCAGCAACTGAATAATTTCTAGTTTCCTGCATCTGTCTCCAGCTGTTGTGGCCCAGTGTGACTCTGGCAGCTGTGTGCTGGCTTGGCTGAGCTGCTATTTAGTCAAATCAGATCAATACTTCTAAGCATTTGTTTGATAGAATAATCTCAGGCTCGCCCAGGAATGCACACTGTGAACCACACGCAGAGGGATGACTGGTTTCCAGTTATCTGTCTGTGCGTACGAGATCAACTGGTTGATACTTGTAATCCTAAGATCCCTTGGAAATATAAGGAAGGCCACATTTAGAGGATTGCTGGAGTCAAACAACCCTGGGGATGAGTCAATTCAATTCCACAAACATTTATTGGGTGCTACTAGAGACAAGGAAACAGGATACATAAAGATCAGCAAGATGTAGTCCCAATTCTCAAGTATAATTTAATACCAGGCTATGAAAACATCAGTAGTCAATTAATTGTGTTTAGACTTCACCTTGTTCCAAAAGGATTTAAGATGTAATATCCTTGCAAATATATATATATATATATATATATATATATATATATATATATTAGGTCAAAATGAAATAAATAGGATTATGTGAGGGGGATTTCTGGAAAATTAAGGGTAGGGATGATCACATGAAGCTGGAAGTGAAATAAGCTTAGAAAATATAGACCATGAGAAATAAGGCTTACCAGTGAGGGCACGTAAGTTTGTCTTAGGGTTTCTGGCATAGTTGCACAAAACAAGAAACGTAATTGATTTATTCTATGATTGACAACATCTATATTGATCATGCTCTGGAAAGCAGGGCTATACCAGCTATGGAAATGATACAGATCTTTTTCATATGAAGAAGGTTTCGATTTCCACAGGTTGGCAGCAAGGTCTGTCAGTCGCTTACATGACAGCCACCCCTGTCCCCTTCTTCCCCTCTCCAGACACCCTCTTCCACCACCACAGGTGCACACAAAGAGCTGAGCACGCCCGATGCAGCTGCTGCTTCAACATGTGACCTTCACCCTTCCACGTGTGACCTCAGCTTGGCCAACAGAGAGTAAAGAGAAGGAGACTGAGATGCTCCTGGGTAAGGCTTTTTGGTTTTATTTCCTGATAAAAAGAAATGCTGGGGGAGAAACTTCCTATCTTGGCCTGGATAGGGTTGTCTCTTTACATTCCTTGGGAGGAATATTTGTTGGTCAGTTTTCTAACACTGGGACAAACTATCCCACAAACTACCCACATTCTCACTTGAAGGAGGGGAGTTTCATGTTTACTCATGGTTTTAGAGGTCTGAGTTCATGATTGGTTGGGTCTGAGGCAGGACCATCATGGTGGAAAGGCGTGGTGGAACAAAGCTGTTTAACCCATGGTGGCCACGAAGCAGAGCAGTGGAAGAGCATCAGAGGGGCAGGGGCCAGAGATCAGATGTAGACCACAAGGCCACAGCTCCGTCACCCACCAGGCACATCCAGAAGTGGGCTGTAGTAGTCTCCTAGGAATCTCCCAAGTCAATCAAGTTGACAGTTAAACTTAACCATCATAGTGTATCATCATCTTGTGGGTGGAGGATGAATGTCTAGCAAGACCACACACTGAGTTGGAAAGTAGGGCAAGACTTTCACGAAGTGAAAATTTGAACCCAGACTCAAATTTCTGATCCCAGTCTACACAGGGGCAATAAAATTCATGCCATAATCTGAACAAAATTGATGCAAATTACATGGAAGCATAGCCTGATGAAAAATATCTACTCAGGTCTTATAGTGAGGATCTTAAAAAAAGAAGTTGCTTTCCATGGTCCAATTTAGTCTGTGAAATAAGAGGCCTGTGGGCCTGGCCCCCTCCTCACCTCATCCTTCTGTATCCAGCTTACAAAGAAAAACTTTCGCAAGCAACTACATTTGTGAAATGAGTGGATATGAGGTAGAAGGTGAAAGAGCTCCAAAGAGGAGAAGCCAAGTGAAGACAGTTTTAAAATCTTACAGTAAAATTTATAGAAGGGCATAGACAGAGAAAGAGTGGATTGTAGCAGTACAATCTCTTATTTTTCAAGCGCTAAACCCATTTGAATACTATAGAAACAGGCAGCAGGCTCTAGGGTTAATGCAAGTTGGTAGGACAGATTAGAACTGTCCACGTCCACCTTCCCTCCAGCTTGACATCTGTACCAGTCACTTTTCTGTCACCAGGATAAAGTAACTGATGCCTACAATTAAAAGAAGGAGAAGTTTATTTTGGCTCATGGTTTCAGAGGGTTCAATCCATCCACTACAAAATAGAAACAGCATGGTAGAGGCACATAGTGGCAGAAAGCTTCTCAACTAATAGCAGCCAGGAAGCAGACAGAGAAGGGTGGTGCTACCGAGAAGAATTCACTCTTCTAGGTTATACCTCTAGTGACTCACATCTTCCAACCAGGCCCTACTTAACAGCACATTCAGCTATGAACTCATGACTGGGTTAGTCTACTGATGAGTGCTGTGCCCCCATGATCCAATCACCTTCCAAAAGCACTACCTTTGAACACCGTAGACTTTGGGAGGAATTTTAGACCTAAACTGTGACAAGATCTGACCAGGGAGTTCAACTGTAATACAACTAGGCAAAGAGGTTGTTAAGGTTTTCTGGTGCAACAGAGAAGAGAAAAGTAAAAAAAGAAAAGAACACATTTATTGAGGATGTGGAAAGGAGCACACAACCTGTGGCAGTTGGGCTATCTCCTTTGACCAGATACAGAAGGGCAGAGGAAGTGGCGCATGGGGTGGGCTTTGATGACGTGCGAGGAACTGACTGGAAGTTGCAGTTTGGACCGAAGGGGAAGAAGGAGGAAGTGGCAGTCAGGGTAAGCGTTCCCGCTTTGGCCTTCCGCCACGTTAGGCCACCGCCATAATTGTACAGTAATTTATACTAGGGCAAGGACCTTTCAGAGGGTAACTCATGTGGCCTGCCTGTTGACAAATGACAGGTCTGGAGGGAAAAAAAGAAAGAGACTCACAAAAAAGTACTGCAGCATAAAGAAACAGAAATATTTGACTCAAAGAAGGAGCTTATCTCCGGAAATGAACTATAACAAGATTCAAAAGATAATAACAGAAAACCATTGGGAAGCTCTTAAAGAATGTAAAAAGACAAGCCACTACAAATCAGAGGTTTAGGGAGAGAAAGAGCTGAGGTTTATAACTGAGATTAAAATTCAGAAGTTAACAAGGAAACCAAAAAGTTCTAAAAGGTTGATATTAAAAAGAACCCCAAAGAAAACTTAATAGGATTCCCAGGAAAAATGGAGTCTTAAATAAGCAGTACTCTGGAAGACCGAGGCAGGAGGATTGCAAGTTCAAGCCTGGCTTGTGCAACTTAGCAATTTAGTGAGATGCTGTTTCAAGATAACATGAAAGGACTGGTGATGTAGCTCAGTACAAAGTGAGTAAAGTCAGTATGGAGACCCTAGTTTCAAACTCCAGTGTCGCTGAAAGACAGATGGGGTAGAGACGCATATCCAACTTTACTCCTTCCAAAAACTACAGTGAAGTTTTTTTGTTCTGTTTTTTTTTTTGTTTTTGTTTGTTTGTTTTTTTTTAATACTGCAGCTCATGTGGTTAGAGAAAATGGAAGAGGAGAAAATAATGACAAAACCTGGAAAGCAGACAGACATGTGGAAAACAGCTTCACAGAATTGAGAAAGCCAAACCCTGACTACAGGAGGGAGAAACTGAGAATCAACTCAGCTTAGGCACTAAACGATTCAGAGACTAGCAACACTAGCATTTCTAGAAGACAGAATGCACAAGGGCAAGGCAAAGAGTTAGGAAGATTCAGAAAATTAAGAAGCATGTCCCCCACCACCCTGCTCCACATCTCTGCGGGGTGCTGTGCCTTCCCTGGAGGGGCTGGACCTTTCTGCAGCAGACGGGATGAGAAGGGGAATCCGCAGGTATGGGGACAGCAATGAGGCTCCGTGTCAAAAGCAGGACCGAAGCACGAGTTTGCATTCTGCTTGCCGATTTGGGGTTCCTCCCTCACTGGCTCTTAGAATCCAGGCCTCTGCTTTGCAGAAAAAAGAGGCTTCCTCACGAAGGACGTGATCTGAGATTCCAAATACTGAGAATTTAAGACCGTACTGTGATTCATAGAGGATAAGCTGCGTCCAGGCATTTAGAGTTCCAGGTCAACATTTTAGTCCCCCACTGTCAAATACAAATAGGAAACCAGGATTTTCCATAAATCCAAAACGGGCAGCTATTGTGAAAGAATAAAAGGAAAAAACAGGAGAAGAAAAGAGAAAGAAACCGGAAGAGAAAAAGACAATGTGCATGGAGAAGAAAACATTAAAAAATAAACTAATTATTATCTTCCAAAATCTAAAGGATTTGTATATGTGAAACAAGATCAAGAAACAAATAAAAACACATCAAAGAGCCCTTGGGAAAAAGATGCAATGGCAAAATTAAATTCACATGAGTAGTGGCACAAATCTACATGGCATCATGAGACTTTGAATCACTCATAGGCAATGTGAGCTTGAAAAGCCTTCACGGATTGCAGGAGCGAATGCAGAGAGATGTAAATAACAGGCACAGGATAGACAGGGAAGGTGTACTGTGAAGAGCTAACCCAGGTCCTGTCCTCAGAGGGGAGACTGATGGAAAATGGAAATGAAAAAACTCAGAGGTAAGAAGAAAACGGCCATCCTGGGCTGAGAAATGATCTGTGGTTGCAGGCCTAGTGAATGTACTGCATCCAAGCAAAATGGATTTTAAAAGACCAGAGTTGAGCTACATCCTCACCAACTTTAAGAACCAAAAGAATGCTGGGGTACATCTGTAAACCCCTTGAGAAAAAAAATATAAAGTGGTACAAATCAGGCTGGCCTCAAATATCTTTTCTGCAACTCAACATTACAGACGCAATGCAGAAATGCCCATAGACTTTTCAAGAGAAAGAACTGTCATCTGAAAGTGTTATACTTAGCCAGATTTTGGGTATGAAGGCAAGAGAAGGGAATATTCTCAAAGGTATCATACAAGATCATACATGAATGTCTTGCAAAATCACTTGTTGAAACTGTAACTGTAATGCCTGAAAGAGAGCAAATTTTATAAGTTTCAAAACATGAATATAATTATGTAAAAGATCTGGCTATGAGCACTGAACTATTTAGAATTGAGAGATATCCAAATTAATTTTTGTAAACATGGTTACAAAACTGGATGTCTACTTCAAAACTTACTTTCAAGGTAAGAGATACATAATCATTGGAAGAAAGAAAGGAAGAGATCAAGGGAGGAAAATGAAGAGGGAAAGGGAGATTTGAGAAAAGGAAGGGGAAAGAGACTGCATTTTAATGATATTAACAATGACAAAGAAGTGGAAATTGAAGACTTAAGTCTGAGTTTAAGCACAACTTAAATGTGTGCTTAATCTAAGTACAGAAGTTGTTTGACTTTGTTGTGCGCTGAAATCAGCCTGAATCTTTATGAAACGGGGACGCTTGGTTTTCACCCCTATTCTCATTTCAATGAAACAGGGATGGGAGGGAGGCAGTAAGAGCTCCTCTGCTACTTCCAGTGGCAGCCACTTTGGGAATCACTGGTTCAGCCAGTCAGGTAGGAAAGGCAAGGCCTGCGAGTTAGTTCCCTCCTAAGTCCTGAAAGCCGTTCGTTGGCAGCGGCTCCTGGTGGGCTTTATTGAGACAAATTCAGACTCACTACAAAATTTCTCTGATATATTTGCTGTCATTACAGGAAGAGGCAGCAATGACATCAAACAATGGCTGTCCTTGGATTGAAATAGATTTGGAACTAAAGTAACTATTAGTGGATTACAAAACAGGACAGATCTCTCCCAAAATATTGGAGAAGGTCAAAGTAAGAAAAAAAAATATGTATATGATATATATATAAATATGGCATGAAACAAAATACAGTAAAAACCATAAGAGGAAGAAAGGAAAGAGGGAAGGAAGGAAGGAGAGGGAGGGAAGAAGGGAGAGAAGGAAAAAGAAAGCAAGAATGAAGGAAAAAAATCAGATTTGTCACAAAACATGCCCAAAATGTTCATTAAGACTATAAATACAACTGGGGAAAAAACTTCTTCATTAAAAGAGAATATAGAAAGAGGAGAAATACATGTGACATTTTCCAAAGATCTGCCAGGTAAAAATTACCTAACAAAGCATACTGAATGATTAAAAAGTAAGCAAATATATCTTGCAAATGCAATCAGAAACAGTCCCAATAATAATAACGAAGATATAGGAATTAATGTAGAAATATTAAATGTGACAAAGATATCCTGTCTCCATGTTTCACAATAGATACAAAACTGTCATGAAGTTTTATGCACCAGTTAGCATTACATTAAAATATACAAAGTAAAATCTGCTATAAATTAATAGAAATGGACAGAAGTACATGGTTAAAGCCTTGATATACATTTTTTCTTGACAGCTGATGAAAAAATGTAAATCAAAGTTCACACCTACAGAACTGTAGAATATAATTTTGTTTCTAATTTCAATGAAACAGCAACCAAAAATAATAAGACTGTACATAAATAGAATTATGAAAGTGTAAAATGTACAGCACATATTGACTAGAAAGAATTCATTATGGAGTCATGGCAAAAATTCATACAGCAATTACAAAAAGTTTAAAAATTAACAACAAAAATATTACGCATCAAAATTTATGTGATGTGACCAGAGTGGTATGCAAAAGGAAATTTAATAGATTTCAATGAATCCTTTTTTTTTCCTTAAGGGGGAAAAGGAGAATAAATCCATTGCAATTAACATGACTACGAGAGGACAATCACCCTAAGAGGGAAGTCCAGGTTGATATTTAGGGCTATAATGGTTTCATTATATGAAATCTATGATGCCTTTTAGAGTCTTTCTTCTGGTTCGAGGGCTGCAGTGATTTTTCTCTCTATTCTTCTGTCAGTGCCCGTACAGGTAAAAAATTTGGGGTTTGTACTTGGGCTTTTATTTTCTGCTCTATATCAAGTTAATTAGCATATGAATCTTAGGAGAATTAATAAGAAGATACCATAGTGCAGTTCCTAAAACCATATTAGAAATAGATTATTTCTAAACTCGTCAAAACCTTCATATTGGGCTAATTATGTCTGCTTGGAGAAGGAGGGGATGATACTTTCCAAAGACACAGAAAGAAAAATATGCTCTGTCAAATAAATTACATTTTCCACAAGCCCAGCTGCCTAAAAAATAATACATCATAGCTACTTAAAAGCTTCAATAAGGGTAAATACAAAATGAAAAATTAAACAACTTCTAGTGTGGAAAATGTACATGACCTTTGGTTTGGTAATGACTTTTTAATATAATACTGAACATGATGCGGGAAAGGAAATACAAACTTTACTTTGTATTTTACTAATATTAGGAGTTACTAAAATTGGACTTTTTACAATTTTGGATTTTATTAAAATTTAAAAATTCTTCTCTGTAAAGGCATTGTTAACAGAATGAAAAAAAACACAAAGTAGGAGAAAAATATTTGCAAAACACATGTCTGATAAAGCACTTGTAACCAAAATATACAAAAACCTCTTGAGACTTCACATTAAGAAAGGAAAAAATTTAAGTAAAAAATGGGCAAAAGAGCAGACAGTTTCATCATGGAAGACACACAACAAATAAGCATAAATAAAAAGATACCCAATACCACTTGTGTTTTTTTGTTTTTGCAGTATCAGGGATTGAACTCAAAACCTTGTGCCTGCCAGGAAGATGCTTAAGCCACTGAACCAAACCCCCAGCCCTAGTTTTTTTGAGACAGGTTCACACTATGTAGTTCAGGCTGGCCTCAAACTCACAATGCTCCTCCTACCTCAGCTTCCCAAGTGCTGGGATTAAAGGGGTGCGCCACCACGCCCAGCCCCAATACCATTTGTAATCAGGAAAATGCAAATTAACACAACAAAGCCACGCTAATAGCTAAACAACTAAACTCTGAAAAGCTAACCCAAAATACCAATTGCCAGCAAGGATGCCTCACCCGTGGCTGGTTGTTAGAGTTTTCATCTAGATGCTCCCCCAAAGGCTTATGAGTTCGCAGGTGGGGTTTGGGGAGGTGGCTGGATCACGGGTGTATCATACTGATTAGTCCATTCATGAGTTTATGGCTAAATGCGATGTTGGAAGTGAAGCCTGTCAGGGGAGATGGTCACTGGGGCGTGGTCTCGAAGGCTGCGTCTCCCCTCTTCTCCCTTGATCTCTCTGCTTCCTGCCACCATGCCCCGAGCAGCTTTCCTCTGCCACACCCCCTGCCACGCTGTCCTTCCCGAGAGCCAAATGACTGTGGGCTGACATCTCTACAAACTGTGAGCCAAAATAACCCTTTCCTCCTCAGAGCTGTGGGTACTGGGTGTTGTGTCTCAGCTATGAGGAAACCAATTAAGACACTGGTGGAGACACAAAATGCACAGTCACTTTGAAGATAGTTTGTTTCTTATAAGACTAACCATAGACTTTCCATGCAACACAGCGATTTTGCTCCTTGATACTTATAAACTGACGTGAAAACATTTGTGCACATTTGAAAACTTGTGTGCCAATGTTTATAGTGCTTTTATTCCTAATCATCAAGAACTGGAAGCACCCCAGGTGTCTTTCAGTAGGTCAATTGGTAAATAAACTACAAAGCATTCATACAACTCTCAGGAATGCTGTTGATTAATAAAAAGAAGGCTCTATCAAGTTATGCAAAGATATGGGTGCACTTTAAACTGATGTCCTAAATGAAAGAAGTCGGCCTATAAAAGGGTACACACTATTTGATTTCACTTATATGACATTCTGGTAGATGCAAAACTACAGAGATGGTAAACAGATGAGTGGTTGCTGATGTTACCGCAGTGGAGGTAATTGAAGAAAGGCAGAGAAGTAAAGCACAGTAGATACTATTGGAATGGCAAAACCATTTTGTATGACACCGTAATGGTGGCTACATGGCATGATATATTTGTCAAAATTCATAAAAATCTATAGCAAGAAGAATGAACCTTAATGTGTGTGAATTTTTAAAAACTCATTTAAGCAGTTGAGACATCCCAGGATGGAATGTCGAAAGACTCTAACTATATTATAAATGTATGAAACAACCTCACTGAGGAGGGAAGGGAGAAAGGATACTAACGTGAGTAGCTGCATGAGTAGAGCTGGCCAGGCAAACAGAACTGCATAAAAACACCATGCTCAAGTTGTTAAAATATGGAACGTTACACATGCCTACTGGAACTGAACAATCACAGTAAATGGATGGCAGAGGGTGAGACCCAGGTTTCTCCCGTAGGAGTGGGAGATACAAGCGAGCACAAAGAGAAGGCAGAAAAATGTTTATGTACATGAGTTAACATGCGCACACATATTTCCTTGCTCTGTCAAGTTGAGACGGTCTAGAAAGAATGACAATCCAGTAGCCACAATTCTACCCAGCACTCAGCCTTTGTTTCTAAAACTGTTTTCTAATGGAAGAAACCAGGACTTACGGGAGGAATGGCTCAGAAGGAGCGCAGGGAAGGAAATAATCAAGATGGGTCTGGAACGTCTTGCATTGCCAGAAAATAAAGAAGCGCTACAAAAACTCAAAAATGTATTCTATCAGAAAGACAGAGGGAACCATTAAAAGAGCTCTCAATAGACAAAGTTGGAGTAACTTGAGAGCAACAAAATGAAGTAGTATTGAGTATAGTCCGTGAAAAACTAGACATGTCTTCCATACAGAATTCCACCTAATTCATGTCCCTCGTCTTCCTCTGGGAGATGGGCAATCAACCCCAGTCTGTAAGTGTGGGCTGTGCATGGTGACTTCCCTTCAAAGAGTGCTGCTATGATTTGGAACTTGGATATCTTTCAAATGCCCGTATGCTGGAGGCTTGGCCTGCAGCAAGGTGCTGCTGGGAAGCGCTAGAGCTCTTGAAAGGCAGGATCCAGCAGGACATCCTTGGGTGATGAGGGGCAGCGGTGTGCTCTCGAAGGGGCTGCGGGCTGCTGGGCCCTTCTGCGTGTTCTCTTTGTGTCCTTGCCGTGAAGTAAGTAGCTTCAGTCTACCACACTCTTCTGTCATGATGTGCTATCCCCAAAGCAACAGGACAATCCATCAGTCGGGGACTGGAATCACCAAAGCACTGAATTAAACTAACCCTATTTTATCTTTATAAATTGATTATTCTTGTAGTGGCAGGGTGATTACAAAGTACGCTTTAGATCAGGGAAGGAAAAGAAGAGCTTGGCAGTGAGGAAAACCGACAGACAGGTCATCAAGGTTAACGAGCAGTGAGTCATATCGAGACGGTGTTCTCAAATGTGATGGCATTGCCTCTGCCTCTGAGATCTTCCTCCCTCAAAGCCCGCAAGCCCCGTGCAATCACGAGGAGAACATCAGATAATCACACTTGGGATGCATCTGCAATATGCTGAAGCAGGGCTGCTTAAAACTGTCAAGGTCATAAAAAACAATGCAAGTCTGGGAACCCCTCCCAGCCAGTAGGAGCCCACGGGTGTGTGGTGACTAGCTTTCATGTGACAAGGACTCCTGCAAGGAATCCTGAGACGAGAAGATGACATTAGGTAAACACTAGGGAAATCTGAATAAAGTATGGGCTTTAGTGCATACGTCATCAATACCAGCTCATCAATCATGGCAAGTGTCCCATGCTAATGTAAGATGTAATACGGGAAACTCGGTATAGGGGATAAGGGAGCTCTCTCTGTTCAAGACTTTTCTGTGAATTTACGTCTATTTGAAAATTGAATCAAAAACACAAAGCTTATTTAAAAATCTTTAATGAGGACTACACCCTGAACCTCTGCAGGACCAAATCTCCAGGCTGCCGCACGCTGATATTAGGTGGCTAATTCCCGCCTCCTGTAGGGTCACCTCATCACTGACCAGGGAGAACCAATCCAGAGAAATAAGTGCCAGGCTCTGGACTGAGCCAGGTGGATGGAAAACTTTACTCGGCAACATCCCTCGCATCATCCTTAGCGAATCTGCCGAAATGAAAACTAAAACCAAGAACTGCCGCTATCCCAGACTCCTGCAACTGCGCCCCGCCCAGGCTCCTTAATCACTCTCCAGTCATGCGCAGCAGCTGCCTCTGACTCAGGGCCAGGCTCCTTACCCTAAGTGTCTACATTACTTGTTCCTTTTAATAATATTCCACATGCCGTCTACAATGTGCCTCTCCTCTTACCTGTTGATGGGTATGTGGACTACTCCAGTTATTTTTTAAAGTTGCTACGAACACGTGTTTACAAGGTTTTGCATGGATTCTCTCCCCACCCCTGCCCTCGGGTAAAACCTTGAAAGCAGAGTATTTTTTAGTTATATGGTAAATGCACAAAAAGTGCCAAACTTTATTTTTCAAAGTGGCTGTACTACTATACACTCCCAACAAGATTTTATGAGGGTTTCCTAACACTTCGTGTATCTATTCAGCCAAATTAAACTGTGTGCACATTATGCCTTTAACTTATGTTTTCCTGATGAGTAATCAAATAAAGATTTTTATGTGCTTTATGTCCATTTATTGATGCATGTATTTGGGGTGTGGGCCTGGGGATTGAACCCAAGACTTTTACACTGAGCTACACTCCTAGTCCTTTTTTTATGTTTATTATTCCTACTTTTTATTTTATGAAAAAATAAAACAAAATTTTGTACCAAAATAATAAGAGAATAACAATAGGCAACGCACTGTGTATCATTATCTTCAAAGTAGAGACAAAAAAATTCTCTCTTACAAAGAAGAAGCAAACATAACTGTAAAATTTTCTTTTCAATGACCTAAGAGAAACTAATAATATAAAGGAAATGAATTAGCATATATATTAAAATATTTTTGATATAGTGGAATAGGTAATTTGGGGAAATATTTAAATTTCCATTTATTTATCTTGAACTTTGCTCTTTATTTTTATATTTTCTCATATGAGGACCATGTGATATTTATGTGTCTGACTTATTTCACTCAACATTATATGCTCCAACTGCATTCATTCACCAACAAATACCTCTTTCTTTATGGCAGAGTAGTACTCCTTTGTGTATGAATACCACATTTACTTTATCCATTCATCTGTTGATGGACATACACACTGTTTCCAAGATTTAGTTAGTATAAATTGTGCTGCTACAGACATGGGTATGCATGCAGCCCTGTAATATGATTTTAGTTCTGCTGAGAAGACACCTTGAAGGGAGATAACTGGATAGAATGGAATGTCTATTGTTTGTTTTTTGAGGAATTGCCACACTAATTTCCATTGTGGGTATACTAGTTTACATTCCCACCAACAGTGCAGAAGAGTTCCTTTTTTCCCACATCTTTGCCAGCATTTGTTAACTAGATTTTTTTATTCTTTCTGGAGTTAGATGGTATCTCAATGTAATTTTTATTTGCATTTCTCTAATGGTCAGCAATGATGCTGATTTATCCATGTATTTACTGGCTATTTGTACTTCTTCTGAGAAGTATTGATTCATTTTGGTTGCCCATGTTTTGGTTGGGTCTTTTATTTTGGGGACTCTAACATTTTTATTTCTTTATGTATGCTAGATGTTAGTCCTGTGTCTGAAGAATAGCTGGCAAAAACATTTTCCCATTCCATAGGTTGTGTCTTCACTCTGTTGGTTGTTTCCTTTGCTATGCAGAAGCATTTTAATTTGATATGATCCCATCTGTTGATTCTCAGTATTATTTCTTGTGCCTCTGGTGTTATACGCAGGAAGTGTTTGCCTATACCTATGTCTTCAAGAGTTGCACCTCTTTTATCTTCCAGTAGAAAGTGTTTCTGGTCCAACAGTTAGATCTTTTACCCATTTTGATTTTAAATTAATACATCTTGAGATATGTAATTTACGGCTAGCTTCAATCTTCTGCATGTAGATATCCAAATTTCTCAGCATCATTTATTAAAGATTCTGTTTTTCCTCAAATGTTTTTGGCCCTTTGTCAAAGATCAAAGAGCTGCATGTGCTTCAGGTTGTTTCTGCTTCTTCTACTCTCTTCATTGATCCACATGTCTATTTTTGTGTCACTTCTGTGCTTTTTTTTTTTTTTTTTTTTTTTTTTTTTTTTTTTTTTTTTTTTTTTTTTTTTTTTTTTTTTTTTTTTTTTTTTTTTTTTTTTTTTTTTTTTTTTTTTTTTTTTTTTTTGTCTTTTTGAGACAGGGTTTCACTATGCATTTCAGCAGTTCAGACTGGCCTTGAATCTGTATATTAGTTTTGGAAGCATAGCCATTTTGAATATATTGGTTCTGCCTATCCAGATACAGAGTACATCTTTGCATTTTCTGATGTCTTCCTTGATTTCCTTTTCAGAGTGATGTAATTTTCATTGTAGAGGTCTTTCACTTCCTTAAGCAAGTTAATACCTAATTATTCAATATTTTTGACCCTATTGTGAATGGCATTGTTTTCCTAATTTTTCAGTGAGTTCAGTGTTTGCTACTAAACTTTGTGTGCCGATTTTAAATCCTGCTACATTGGTGAATTTGGTCATTAGTTCTAGGGGGTCTTTTGGTGGAGTCTTCGGGGTCTGGTAAGTAAAGGGTTAGTCATTTGCAAATAATATTTTGACTTCATCTTTTCCTATATGTATCCTTTTTATTTCTTTCTCTTCTTGGTTGCTCTGGCTAACGTTTTGAGGATTATGTTGAACAGGAGTGGTGATAATGACAATCCTTTTCTTGTTTCTGATTTTTAAATAAAGCTTTCAGTTTTTCTCCACTTAATGTGATGTTGGCAGTAGGTTGGTCTCAAATAGCTTTTATCAAGTTCAGATAAGGTCCTGCTATATCTATTTTCTTCAGGGTTTTAATCATTAATGGATGTTGGATTTTGTCAAAGGCTTTTGCTGCATCTATTGAGATGATCAAGTAATTTTCGTCCTTGTTTCTATTTATGTGATGAATTACACTTACTGATTTGCATGTGTTGAATCATCCTTGCATCCCTGAGATTACGCCTACTTGGTCATGGTATATGATCTTTTTGATGATTTGTTGCACTCTATTTCACAGTATTTTGTTTAGGATTTTTGCATCTAAATTCATTAGAGAAATGGGACTGCAGTTCTCTTTTTTGGTTGAATCTTTGTGTGGTTTTGGGATCAGGGGAATTCTAACTTCCAAGAATGATTCTGGGAATCCTCTTTCCCCTTGATTTCACTAAAGAGTGTGAAGAGTATCGGTGCTAGATGTCCCTGAAATTCTTGTAGAATTTGGCAGTAATCCATTAGGTCCTGAGCTTTTCTTAGTTGCTAGGCTTTTTATTACTGCTTCAATTCCATTGTGTGTTATTGGTTTGTTCAAAATTTTCAAATCCTCTTGATGTGGTTTTGATAATTCATACATATCAACTAATCTCTATTTCTTCTGAATTCTCTAATTTTTGACATATATGTTTGTGTAGTAGTTGTTAATAATTTTCTGGAATTCAGTATTGTTCATTGTGATTTTATCTGTTTCATTTCTAATTATATTGATTTGTGTATTTTCTTTCCTTTTTTGGTAAGATTGACTAAGAATTTGTCTTTTGTTTATTCTTTCAAAGAAACAACTCCTCAATTCATTGATTCTTTGGTTTATTTGTTTGTTTGTTTTTGTCTCCATTTCATTGATTTCTTCTCTGAACTTTATAATTTCTTTCCTTGAATAAACTCCAGACTTGGATTATTCCTGTTTTTCTAAGACCTAGAGATGCATTATTAAGTTATTTATTTGAGCTTTGTCTGTTTTTCTGATGCAGGCAGTCACAACTATCAACCTCCCTCGTAGGACTACGTTCATCATGCCCCATGTTTTGGCATGTTGTACTGGCATTATCAGTTAATTCTAGGAACTGTCTTATTTCTTCCTTAATTTCCTCTATAAACTATATTTTATTCAAGAGTATGTTATTTAATTTCCATATATTTGCATAGTTTCTGTGCAACTTATTTATTTCTAGTTTCATTGCTGTTTATTTCTAGTTTCCTTACACTGTGATTGGATAATATGCATGATAAAATTTTGATTCTTTTGCGTTTATGCATGCATGCTTTATTAACTATTATGTGGTCTATTTTGGAGAAAGTACCATATGCAGCTTAAAATAACATATTTTCTGTTATTTTGTGGTGGACCACTGTATATACCTATAAAATTCCTTTGTTCAAGATTAGAAGGGGCAGAAACAACTTTAAACACACTCAGTCATCTTACCTTTGACAAGGGGGCCAAACATATTTACTGGAAGAAAAAAGCCTCTTTATAAAAAGGTGCTGGAAAAACTGGCTTTTCACATGCCAAAAACTGAAACTAGACCTATGTATAGTACAATGTACTAAACTAAAGTCAAAATGGATCAAAGATCTAAATATTAAAATGGAAACACTCAACAAAGTGCAACGACTTCATAAAACCTTGATGGCATGGGAAATAGTACAAAAAAATCAACAGCTGGGATCTCATCTTATTAAAAAGCTTTTGGTCAACAAAAGAAATCACTAACAGTGAAAAGACAACCCACAGAGTGGAAAAAAATCTTAGCCAGTTGTTCTTCAGACAAAGGACTAATATCTAGAACATATAAAGAATTGAAAAAAATCAGACCCCCCCCAAATTTAAAGACCCAATCCAACAATGGGCATCTGAAATAAGTAGACACTTCTCAGAAGTACAAACAGCAAATGAATACATGAAAAAATGTTCAGCATCACTGGTCATTCAAGAGATGCAGATTAAAACAGTGCTGAGATTCCATTTCACTCCAGAAAGAATGGCTATCGTCAAGAAATCAAACAATAACACATGCTGGTGGGGCTGTGGGGGAAAAGGAACCCTTCTCCACTGTTGGTGGGAGTGTAGACTGGTGCAACCAGTGTGGAAATCAGTGTGGAGATTCCTCAAAATCTAGGACTAGAGGTTCCATTTGACCCAGCTATTTCTCTCCTTGGCATCTTCCTGAAAGAATTAAAACATCATGACACACACCCATGTTTATAGTAGCACAGTTTGTAATAGTCAAATCTTGGAAACCGCCCAAGTGCCCATCAACTGATAAATAGATAAAAAAAGATGTGGTTTTCATTTTGTACAACAGACTGCTATCTAGCCATAAAGAAGGATAAACTTCAGACATGTATAGCTAAATGGAGGGACTTTGAGACCATAGTCTTAGGTGAAATAAAAAGACACATATGTGTGAATATCACATTACCTCTCTGGTGTGAGAAACCGGAAGTGTAAATAAGAACCAGAATATATAATAGATACTGTGAAATAGGAAGTGATTATTCAAAAGGAAAGGGGAATTGGTGGGGGAATGGAAGGGGAAAGAAAAAAATAAGAAAGGATAAAATGGAAACAAATCTTTGTAAATAAGGAGGAGAAGAGGAGTTGAAGTGAGGGGAGCAGAATGAGGAAAAAGAATATCAGTTTATGCTGATAGGTATAACTGATCGATTTCGACTTATTCCTGCCACTGTATTATTTTCCTGTTGCTGGTTTGCTTTCTTTCCCTTCTGCTTAACTGGTAGCCCTACTAGATGGATATATGGTATTGGACATTTTGGCATTTTAACTTCATTGTCTCCTTCTATAATATGCTTGAAAAATTTTTGGAGCATTGGTTCAGTGGTTATCAACATCCTTGAGTTCTCATTTATTATGGAAATACCTTATTTCTCCATCTATTTCGAAGGATACTTTTGCAGGATATAACAGTCTGGGTTGGAAGCTGTTTGCTTTAGGAGTTGGAAAGACTTCATTATATGTTCTCCTTGCTTTAATATTTGTGTTGAGAAGTCTGTTTTAATTCTAATGGATTTTCCTTTTAGGTCACTTGTTGATTTTTCTCTAGCAGCCTTTTAAGTCTGTTTTTGTGTTGCATGTCTGGTATTTTAATTATTACATGGTGTGGAGTTTTTTAAAAAAAAATTCTGATCATGTCTATTTGGGGTTCTACATGCCTCACTTCACTCTGTATTAAGTTCTTTTTCTATGTCTGATAAGTTTTTTGCTATTACTTCTGTAAACAAGTGTTTTAATACCCTTTGTGCTGGCTTCTGATTTTTTTTTTTTTTTGCTAATTCCAAATAGTCATATTAGTGTACTTTGAGTCATCTAGAAACTGTTGGATACATTTTTCCATTAACTGATGTTTTTAAGGCATTTCTTATTAACTGATCCTTGACCACTGCCCTGTCTTCTAAGATCTTACATTGTGTTCACATTGTTTGCTTCTGCTACTCAGAATTTCAATTTTATTTTTGATCTTCTTGATTTTTTTAGAACTTTTTAATGGATTCACATTTTTTTGTATGTTGGGCATTCGTGCTTTGCATCTCTTTCTTTAGATTCACTAGATTATTTTAGTGTCTTCTGTAGACTCACTGATCATTTGTCTTATTAGGGTTATCAGCTGATGAGTTATATCTTCTTTAAATTGTCCAAGCACCTTACTGAACTATTTTTCCTCAGCTGGTTCCCTTTCAGACCTTTCTATTGAGTGGCTTATGATTTCTTTTCCCTCAATGACCCCAAAACGGTTTTGGAGCATTTGGGAGTTTTGGAAGACATTTTGTTGCCTTATTTTTTCATGTTGTTACTGTTTTGTTTGTATGTTTTCTTTTTTTCAGGGTTTTGAGCTTTTTGGTTCAGTGAGCTGTTCTTCAGGAGTGAGCCACAGTATCATTTATGACCCACAGGCAATCCACATATTGGCATAGACAGAAAACCTATTGACAGCAACGACTATGTCACCTTGGCTATAGTAGTTAAATTAGCAACAATGGTGGCGTCAAATATCCACTGGATATTGACAAACCTTAAGAACCATTCATGAACTTCCCTTAACAAAAAGGAACAGAGCAAACAGAACTGCCCAAAATGAAGAGGTGTGTGATTTTAGTGAAAAACTTGGGCCAAACATATATTGACCTAGACTATTTGTGACCACTAATTTCTGCTGGATATAAGCAAGCCATGCAAGAGCTCAAGCATACCACTGGATTTCTTCAGGCCCACCCCCTGGGAAGATCACACCCACCAAATCTGGCCTTTTCCAACAGAGTGCAAGCCCGTCATCTTCCTGGCCTGAGCCCAGGCTTCCCCGCAGCCCCCAGGAGACCCCTGCTTGTCTCTCCCCTTTTTCAAAACCATCTCCCATGGCTATCTCTCACCCAGCATCTGTGATGGGTTAACACTTTAGTCCTGGTGTGAAACACTCCTCCTGGGTATTGGTTTCGTCTTTGATCAGGTCTGTTTCCTGGTTGTCACCTCTGCTGCCCTGTGCTGTGGAGAACCCAGGAGCAGAGCTGGCTGGGATGTGAGAGTTCTCTTCTTCTCCCGTGCGAGGGGCCAGGTTTGGGCAGGAGGTAGTGTCATCAGGGTGTGGGGCATGTGGGTCCTCTGTCCTCCTGTCTCAGCATGCAGCACCAGGGCTAATTTTTATTTAGAGACCGGGTCTCACTATGTTACCCGGGTGGCTCTTCAAGTTGCAGTCCTCCTGCCCCAGCCTTCCTGAGTGTGAGGTTACAGGTGTGTACCAACATTCCTAAATATAACTTACGCACAATATATGTCTTATTTTATAAAACGTTGGTTCAGATTTGTTGCCTCTTTTTCATTGCATTGTTTTCTAATTCAATACATATTGTGGTACGAGTTCTTTGTTAGAGATATTTATTATGATTGTTAGCTACCAGTCTGTGGCTTACCCTTCTATTTTGACAATGCTGAAGAAAACAAAAATCTTTTGCCCATATTTTCTAAAGTTTATGATTTTGTCAACTGTTCTATGTAAAATATGATCCATTTAAAGAGTGCAAGTGTAAGGAAGATATTAAAATTTGCTTCCTCTTTGGACTTCTAGCTTCCAATGTTTAATCATTAGTCAAACAGACTTTACATTCCCCACTGAATTACATAGGCATCTTTATCATTAATCATGTGTGGGTCCAAAGAAGTACTCTCCATTATTATTTATTGATCTATATGTTTAGTCTCACAATATCACTGTATGCTGATTACTTTCACTTTATAGTAAGTCTTGAAGTCAAAGAAGTATTCCAAAGTTTTTCTTTTTTTTCTCAAAATTGTTTTAGCTATTTTCGATCTTTTAATTTCAATATAAACTTTAGAATTAACTTGTCAGTTCTACATAAATCCTATTGATATTTCTTTTCAGCTCTGAGGTATTTTCTTATACAGCTCAATTCTTTTTTTCTGATTTCTTCCATCCCCTTTTTATTTATCTTATGTCATTATAAAGCTAATTATCATAACTGCAGATTAATAGCCAGACTAGTAGATCAAAAAACATGTGAAATACGTAAGATTATACTATTTCAAAGTACACTTTTAGATGCATTGTCCATGCTGAATAACAATAACTTTTTTCTCTTTTATCCTATTATCTATAATTTGCTTCACACTTATTTATATATTGAGTTTTTCATATGTAATATTTAAGCTTGTGCACCTAATTTACATCACTTAGTATCATTGTCTCAAGGTGGATCCATTTTTCTTCAAATGACTCAAATTATCTTTATGACAGACTAGTGCTCCATTGTGTATAAATATCATTTTTTCTTTATCCATTTATCTATTGATGGATAGTAGGCTGCTTCCAAGATTTAGCTATCATGAATCTTGCCACTTTAAACATGGATGTGCACACGTTGCTGTGATGTGATGTATTTAACTCTTTTGGGAAGATTTCTAGAAGGGAAATACCTGAATCAAATGGAATTTCTACCTTCAGTTTTTGAGGTATCTCTGTGCTGATTTCCATAGTGATTGTGTCAGTTTACACTCCCACTAAGAATGAAGGACTATTCCTTTGTCCACACAAGCTTGCCAGCATTTATTATTGGTTGATTTTTTGATGATAGGCATTTTTTCCAGAGTGAGATGGAATTTCATGTTGTGTAAGTCTGTGCTTATTGGATGGCCAGCAATGTTGAACATTTTTACTGGCCATCTGTGTTTCTTCATCTGAGAAGTGTCTATTCCTTTCATAAGTCCATTTTTTGATTGGATCTTTAAATTTTGAGGGGGGTGTCTAATTTTGTAGTTCTTTATATAGTCTAGATATTAGTCCTTTTTCTGAGGCATATCAAAAATTTTTCGGCATTCTGCAGGTTTTCTTTTCATTCTGCTGGTGGTTTCCTTTGCTGTTCAGAAGCTTTATATTTTGATGTGATTCCACATGTTGATTCTTGGAATTTGTTATGGCTTATATCTAGATGTTCCCCCAAAGCCTCACACAGTCCTAGGTGGGAATTTTCAAAGGTGTTTGGATTAGTGTGTGGTACTAGGGTTAAGGGTGTGGTGTTGGAATTAAGGGTGCGATGCTGGCACTAAGGATGCCCTACCCTTAATATACCTCTCAATCACTCACACACTTACACACACTCACTCATACACACTAATGCCCCCAAAAGCTTGTAGCCTCAGTAGAATACAACAGGGACAGAAAGAAGGCAACCTGCTGCTGCTTCTGCTGCTTGCTTCTTCTGCCACTTACTACGTGCTATTGCTGCCTTTTGCAGGTCCTGCCATGGACTGTTTCTTCTCTGAAATGCCCCTCTGCCATTCCTTCTTCCCTTGGATCCACCTGACTGCGGATTGAAACTTCTACAAGCTGTGAGCTGAAATAAACCTTTCCTCCTTTAACTTCAAGTGTTGGATGTTTTATCTCAGCAATGAGGAAAGTAAGTAAGACAGATTTTGGTACCAGAGGAGTGAGGTCATTTTTGTGACTATACCTGACCATGTGGTGTCTGAGCCTTGGGAACTGGCTTATGAGAAGAGTTTGGAAACTTTGAAGATGTCAGTTGGATGCTATAAATTAAACTTGATGGGAGATTCAGTCAGAACTCAGGATGCTACAAATTAAACTTGATGGGAGATTCAGTCAGAGCTCAGAAGATCAGAATTCTGATAGAAATGCAGCCATCAAATGCAGTCTCAGGAAGTTTCAGTTAGGAGCAAGGGCTGCATTGGCAGTTGGACTGCAGACCATAAGAGTTACGCTTTGGAAGAAGATTTGTCTGCATTTTGCTCTCTCCAGAGACTTTGCCTGAGATTGAGATTAAGGACAGTGGACTAATTACTCTGGTGGGAGAAATTTCAAGGAAGTCTAGTGTTGAGATAAGGGCATAGTAACTGTTAGGGGCTTTCAGCTAGACCTATGTTAAGAATCAAAAGCAAGGAGTCCAACAGAATCATTCAAAAGATTTAGATTTTGACCAGAAAGGAAACTCCAGTAAAACTGTGAACTGAAAGGATAGAGAGAGGATAACTTGGTTGCTGCAAAGTAGCAGGACAACGGAAAAGATGACCTGAGGACATCACAAGAAACAGCAGGACTCCAACTTTTGCAGCATCGAGGTTGCAAAGATGAAAGGATTTGCTTTGAGACGAAAACCCCAGAGCATGATGTTCCAGAATAGTGGTGGCCTAGAGAATTTTTTCCTTGGGATTTAGTTTAGAAGGCTCAGCAATTCAGGCACTCAACCTCTACGTTCAAGAGAGAAGGAAGACTGGCTATTGTTTCAGCTGCCGACAGACAGTGTTATCTATGTGGTCCTGGTTTTAGGTGCATCCAGAATGCAAGATTTGTGGGGTCAGGAAGGCTACTACCCAGATCTTCAGAAGTATATCTGGGATGCCAGGCAGTGCACCCCTGAAAGCGTAGTTTATGAAACTATGAGTAAGAAATGGGAAGTACAGTGGAAGCCCCAGAAGTTTGGAGAAGCCAGGAATATGGATCATTTGAGGAAAACTGCAAGGCGTGAGCAAAGTTGGCCCAAGCGAGAAACCCTGGGAGTTAACAACCATCTGCCAGCCCTTCCGAGTTCTTGCCACAGACTGCCTCAATTGCTGGACATGGAATTACAAGTCTTAATGTTTGCTGTGCTGGATTTTGGATTTGCTCTTGTCCCATTCCTTTCTATCCCCCTATTTGGAATAGAATGTTTAGTATGTAACACTGTATGTTGGAAGTGTTCAACTTTCTTTTCATTTGTACATGGGCTTCCAGCTAGGAGTTTGTTTTAAATCTCAGAGGAGACTTTATATGGACTTTCAAGCGATGCTGAAACTGTTAGGACTTGGGCAACTTTCAGGGTTGAACTAAATGCCTTTTGACCAAAGGGACACACATGAATCTTTTGCAGGCCAGGGGCAGAATGTTATGGTTTCTATCTAGGATGTCCTCCCAAAGCCTCATTCAGTAATGGGTGGGGAGCTTTGAAGGTGGTTGGGCTAGGGTATGTAAATGTAGATGAAGGGTGTGGTACTGGGATTAAAGGTGTGGTACCAGGATTAAGTGTGTGATTCTGGGATTAAAGATACCCTGAGTGTGAGTGAAGCCACTCAATAGACCTGTACGTTTGATAGAATATAAAAGGAACCCAAAGGCGACAGCCTGCTGCTGCTTCTGCTGCTTGCTGCCTGCTGCTGGCCTTGCCACACTGTTCCTCCTCTGCAGTGACCCTCTCCCGTGGCACCCTGCCTTGGATCCAGCCACCTATGGACTGAAACCTCTACAAACAGTCAGCCAAAATAAATCTTCCCTCGTTTTATTTTGGGTATTGGGTATTTTGTCTCAGCAACAAGAAAAAGTAACTAAGGCAATATTATTTCTTGTGCAACCAGGGTTTTGTTCAGAAAGTCTTTGCCTACAAGTATCTATCCATTTCTTCTAAATTTTCCATTTTTTAGAGTACATTTCCCTCAAGTAGCTACTGAAAATCTTCTGGATTTCAACAGACTTCCTTGTGATTTTGCATTTTTCATTTCTACTTGAATGAATGTGAGTCTTTTCATTCCTTATTTTAGTAAGAGTGGTTATGGGTTTGTGTATTTTGCTTAGTATTTCAAAGAACCAACTCTTCACTTTATTGATTTTTTTTTTGTATTTTTTAAATCTGAATTTTATTAGTTTTTGTTCTGATCCTTATAATTTCCTTTGTCATACTAGTTCTGGGTTAGGATTCTTCTTGTTTCTTTAGGAATTTGAGGTGCATTATTAGGTTATTTATTTGAGCTCAGTCTGTTTCCTGATGTGTGGGTTCACTGCTATAAACTTCACTCTTAGGACTGCTGTCATTGTGTGCCATAGTATGTCATATTGGCATCATTTGATTGTAGAAATTGTCTAATTTCTTCTTTAGTTTCATCTGTGTATTCAAGAGGGTTTATATAATTTCTGTTTTTTCACAGGTTCTGTGATATTTTTGCCATTGACTTCTAGTTTCATTGCACTGTGATCTAATAGTATGTTTTATGGCTTGTGTCTAGATGTCCCCCCAAAGCCTCATGTGGTCATAGGTGAGGCTTTTCAGAAGTAGCTGAGCTAGAGTGTGTAATGCTGGGTCTAAGCTTGTGATGCTGGGATCAAGGGTGTGTGATTACTAAATTAGTTCACTGATTGGTTTGGCACAGTTCTGGGTGTTGATAAGGGGAAGGCCCACCCTGGATACGAGAGGATAGAATATAAGGGACAGAAACAGGTTTGCTGTTGTTGCTTGCTGCTTCTTCATTACTTTGCTGCTTTACAGCTTTCTGCCCACCATGAACTTTTTCTCCACACAATGCACATCTGCTATGTCACCCTGCCTTAGAGCCAGCCAACTATGAACTGAAGCCTCTATAAACTGTGACCTACAATAGACCTTGCTTCCTTTAAATTTGAGTGTTGTATATTTCGTCTCAACAATGAAAAAATTAACTAAGGCAATATGCATAGGAAAATTTTGATTCTTTTGCATCTGCTTAAGCATGCTTTATGAGCTGGTATGTAGTCTGTTTTGGAGAAAGTCTTGTGTGCTGCTGAGAATATTCTATTGTAGTTGAATGCAACACTCTGTAGATATCCATTAAGTCCTTTTGTTCATAGGTGTGGTGGTTAATTGACTAATTGTCAACTTGAGTGCGGATCACCCAGCTGAATTGAGTTGGCATGGTTCTGGGTGTGGAAGACTCATTTAAGGAAGCTTATTTTCTGAATGGTATAAAAGGAGAATGGGAAGGAGAGATTTCAGTTGATCTTTGAAGGAGCATTGTTGCAGTTACTTTTCTTGAAGGAGCTTTGGCTGCCTTCTGTCTTTGGGAGAGGTTTAATCCTCGTCTTCATCTTGGACACCATCTTCTGGATTTCAGTGCAGATCCTGCAGCCTTCGGGCTCAGATCCTTCAGTCTTTTGGCACAAACACTGCAGCTTCCGCACTGGCCCTTGGGCCTTTCCAGTGCAGATCCTTCGATCTCCATCAGGAATCTTTGACCTCCTCATGTGCAGTTGCATGGGACATTGCTATGGACTCCAAGCCCTCAACTGGATCTTTTGGGTCTCCAGTGTGCAGACAGACATCTTGCACTTTTCACATCTGATTGTAGTAAGCATTGAATAGTACAGCAGATTTGGATCAACTATATTTCTCTGTTGAATTATGGTCTAGCTGATCTGCCCATTGGTGACCTTGAGGTATTAGGTTCCTCTATTACAAATGTATTGATGATTGCTTGATTTTTCATGTCCAGTACTGTTTGATTTTTGAAGATGGGTGTGCAGTATTTGATGTATGTATGTTTAAAATTGTAATTCTTTCTGTTAAAATGTTCCCTTAACAAATAGGCAGTGATAAAATGTTCCCTTAACCAATAGGTTGTTTCTTCTAATCCATCTTGGCTTGAAATTTACTTTGTTTTAAACTAGGAGACCAACTCCTGCTTTTTTATGGATTCCCATTGCATAGAATATTGATTTATACCCTTTGATTTTTAATCTGTGAGTTTCTTTTTAAATTAAATATGCTTCTTGCATAGTGCATATTATTGGTGGTTTTTTTTGACCCATCATGCCAATCTCTATGTTTTGATGGGAGAATTGAGACCATTCACATTGAAATTTATTACTGAGAGGTATTGACTTATTCTGGTCAGTGCATTATTTTCCTGTTGCTGATTCCTCATTTTCCCTTTGTGCTTAGCTGCTCATCCTGCCAAGTATATTTATTCTTTTTTACTTATTGGCATTATTGGTCCCATTCTTTCTAGGATATCCTTGAGAATGTTTTATAACACTGGTTTGATGGTCATGAATTTCTTGAGGAGTTCATTGTCATGGCACTATTTTCTCTATCCATTTTAAAGGAAAGTTCTATAGGATTTGCAACTCAGGGTTGGAAGTTGTTACCTGTTATGGATTAATACAATTCACTCCAAGCCTTCCTGGCCTTTAAGTTTTGTGTGGAGAAGTCTACTGTAATTCTAATGGGTTCATCTTTATATGTGATTCATTGCCTTTCTCTAATAGCTTTTAAGATTTTATCCATGTGATGGACTTCTGGTACTTTGAATATAGCGTGGTGGAGAGAGGTTCTCTTTTGGTCATGGCTACTTGGGGCTCTATATGCCCCAGTTATCTGCATGTTTATTTCTTTTGGGAAGTTTTCTGCCATTTCTGTGAACAGGATTTTTTATGCTATTTTGTTGTCTTCTGATTTTTCACTTGAACCCATTATTCTCAAATTAGTCTTATTTGCATCATCTAGCAGTTGTTGGATCCACTTTTCAAGTTCTCTTGTTGTTTTTAAGGTGACTTTGAATAGTTTGATCATTGAAGGTATCACTGTCTTCTAGTTCTGACATTCTGTCCTCACACTGGTCAGTTCTGCTGTCCATACTTTCAAAATGATTTTTAATCTCCTGAATTTCTGATTGAAACCTTCTAGAGTCTCTAATTACTTAATAAACTGGTCATCCATGTTTTGTACAATTTTATTTAGCTCATCTAACTTTTTAAAAGTGTCATCTGAAAACTTCTATATCTTTTTGGTTATTACTTTCATTACCTTTTTAATTATATTGTCTCTAATCCCACTGAGAACCACTTTGAGCTGTTTTATGACCTCCTTTGCTATCCTTTTGAGTAATTTTGGTTTGTGGCGTATGCTAACCTGCCCCCTTGTGGCCCCCGGATTGGTTTCAGGGGAGTTGAGAGTTTGGGGAGGTGTTTTGTTTCCTTTTCTTTTCATGTTTCTATTTTTTTGTTTGTTTGTTTTGTATTGTGCTGAGGTTTGTGGATGCTTACAGTCTAAAGACTTTGTTGTTAATTTAAAGATCTCTGGTTGCTTTTCAATGAAATAATTTGGGTTACCTAACTATATTAATTTGCGACAACCCCAAGACCTAGCCGCCTTGGTTAATTTGGGAGAGAAGGATGTAGTGTAGTTAGCCCAGCAACCATGTGCTCTGGGAATGTACTATAGTATTGTTAATACCACAAAGATATTCTGAGTGTTGACTTACAGAGAAATAGCAGCAATTATGTGACCCTATTAACCTCAAGTGAATTAGCAACAGCAGTATTTTCCAAGACAAATTAGATATTAATATACCATAAGAACCAATTATGTATCATCCTTAATCCTAGAGAATAAATCAGCAATTATGATTTAATCATTATGGCAACCTAGGTACAGACTTACAGCTCATATATTCTAAATGTGACAACTGTATCTCTGCTAATAGTAGAAAAGAATTCAACAGCAATTTTACCAAGTTAACTATCAAAAGATTAACAAAACTGTATGATTCTACTATTAAAGATACAGGGTTTGGGAATGGAGAATGCAAGAGAAAATCTTTGATACTCTGGTATGAGGAAGAGAGAGAAGTGGTACAAAGGATTTTATTGGAGAGTAGGTGGATCTTTACACAATTAAGTAAAGGTGAGAGAAAAAAACTAGCAATAAATAGAAAATAAAAAAGAGGGAGAAAATTATATACAGCAAAAATAAGAGAGATAATTTTATGATAGAATTATTAAAAGAGAAAAGAAAAAAATAAAGAAAAAAGTAAGAAAAAGAGATAAGCAGCAAGGCAAAAGGGCAAAGAAAGATTTCCAAAGCCCCAGAAAACTAGTGAAGAAAGAAGGAAGGAAGGAAGGAAAGAAGGAAGCAAGGAAGGAAGAAGATCCAATAAAACTAAAAACCTCACACTCACAAAAAACAAAAACAAAAAACCAACTGAACAAACAACAAACCGAAAACAGAAATTAAAAAAAAAAAGAAAGAAAGAAATTTACCTGTAATTTCAAGAATAAGGTTTTCTTTTGTGATCTACAGTTTTGAAACAGTGTCCAATTCAGGATGTGTCCCTGTTCTTGTTGGTGGATGAAAAAGGCCGTCAGAGCCAGATCTATGCTGAATGCCATCACCCGGGTGAGAGGAAGGGGTGTCAGTTCTGGAATTTTCCAACCCACTCAGATTCACGCTGATCCCGGCCTCTGGCTGTGGTGGTTGGGCCCTGGGTCATTTAGTTTAAACTCTCTTAAGGTCTCTTGCCAGCCTGACCACGGCTCCAGCTTGGATGTCTCGTGTCTGCCCCTCACCCAGTCGTTGTGGGACCCTAACACTGAGAGCCCTGGCATGAAGCCAGCCCATGGTTTCCCTGAGTCCTGAGTTCAGTTGACCTCTTCCTGGAATGGGACCCAACCACTCTCTCCGAACTGGAGTCACCGACCTGCTACAGCAGACAACACCTGCGGGTCCATTCCACTGCTGGGTTTCTCCCTGAAGGCTTCTCAGTCCCCCAGTTTCTCTGAGTCTCTGTAGGTTCAGTATTCCTTTCTTATGAGTCACAAGCCAGGAGCCAGAGAGTAAGCGCAGATCGTCCCTTCCATTTTTCTCACTGTGTTCTTGTCTTCAGGTCTCTCCTGGGTCTGCATTCCGAACCATGGAGAGGCTGGTCTGTTGCCTACCACTGCCATCTTCCTGGAAGTACAACCCTGCCCATATTGCTGCTTGGAATGGCAGTAGATATAAAGATCAATTTAGGGGATACATTTCACTTGATTTTTTTTACATATTTCTACTCCTATTTATATCATATTTAATTTTTCTCAGTAATTTTTGTGCTTTTCAGTGTGCTAATTTTGCATCTAATTTATTAAAATCATGTCTAAATATTTCATGTTCTTTTACTTTTTAATAATGTGTATGAACTTTTTTCAGTTATTTGATAATAGTACATGGAAATACAATTGATTTTTTACAATTGACCTCATATACATTGTAAATATATACATTTATATTATGCACATTTGATTTATTCTTGATATAGAGCAAAAGCAATATATACAAAGTATAATATAGCAAAGTAAATATGCATTTGACTTTGATAAATTTACTTGTTATTTGTAGTTTTTTTCTCCAATTTGTTTGCTGTCTACTTCACGATTTTCCACATCCACAATTTTAAATGAAAAAGTTGTTTTTTCACCTGTTTAAATCTGTGGGCCAATTTCTTTTTCTTGTCTTGTGCCAGCTAAAAAGGAAAGCCATTTTTCTTCTCATCGTTAAGAATGGTATTTGCTCCTTCTTAGTAGATACCTTTGTTCTCGCATTCTCTTCTCTTCCCGGTTTTCTGTAACTGTTCAGTGTGGTCAGTGTTTCTTCTGCTTCTCCTTAGGGACTCGCCTAACCCCACCCTACTTATTCTGTTGATGCAAAGTTATATTAGTGATTTTTCAAATGTTATACCGACCTTGGTTCTGAGTATCTTATTTGGTTCTGATATATTTTACTTTGTATATATTTCTTTTGCTCTAAATCAATAATAAATCAGATGTGCATATTATAAACCTGAGAGCAATTACACATGTATGTGCATGCACACAGACACCAGGGTCTTAAGAATAAGACAACAGCAGAGTAAAATTGCTCATTAGAATCATACATCTGTGTATCTTTCTCTTCTTCAGTAGTTTGTCTTACAAGGCAAATATCAGTGGCCTCAGATTGCCCAAAATTTAATCTGTGCCTTTGTATTCAACACGATGTCCACACCTTCCTGAGCCCCAGTCTGGAAAGTACCTTCAGGTAGATTCCAGGTCTCACACGTTTCCCTGCCTTCTCTCATGGATCACAGTCCAGTTCTGCCTCTTTTCCAGTATCTCAAAATAGCTGGAAAATATACTATGTTTTCTTATTATCTACAGTGGAGGCCAAGACTGACACCAATAACTACAATATTGTCAAGAGCGACCGCCACGAGTTGGTTACTTTTAGCAGCATGGTCTCTCTGTAAGTGCTGGTGCGTGAGTAGGTCCTATTACAACGTAAGCAAATGATGTTACTCGCGTCTGGATTCCACAGCCTCCATAATGCAGGGCTCTTATAACAAAGGCAGTTGTAAACAGCATATAGTTGACATCTTGGCCACATTTTTGAAGGCTCACTCTAAATATAGTATAAGAGAAATGATAGCTTAGGGAGAAAAGTGCAAGTCAAGATGGGACAGCTGTCCTTTAAAAATTAGTGAAAAGAAGCATCCAATTGAGAAAGGAGACGTGAGTTAGCCAATTAAACACATACAGCTAATTACAGAGAAATGGTGACAAAAGTGGGGCCTTTTTGAAAGATAAAAGTGAGGACAAAAATTAACTACTTTGAAGTAAGTCACTGAGGGGAAGAAATGACGATCATTAGTCTGGGGACTTTGAGGTACAGACGGAGGGCTAGAGCCTCAGACCCCAGAGACCTCCACTGGTTCAAGAATTCTATGATCAAAAACAAAACTGTAAAAGCTATTACATTAATAGACCTTGTTTATAAACTATCAAATGAAGTATCACCTTATGGACATCCTGTTTCTAGTTTTTAAGAAAAAGCAAAGAAAAACATCTTTCCTTCATTTTATAGTGCATGTATGTATTGGGGTATTACTAATCAAAGGCAGCAAATATAGATGGAACCTCAGATACATTTCATAAGATATAAATTCACGTCATTATTATAATATCCAGTTTACTTAGTTTCATATTTCCCATTTCATTAATTATTCCCTACGCACCTGCTTTTAAAGAAAAACAAGAAGGGAACTTTTTATGCAGTTCTCCATTCCTTTAATTTTTGCTTTTTCTTATTTTTAAACAGCAACCATGACTATCAGAAAAAGGCTAAGTAGTGTATTCTCTATCTTTTTAAAAAAAAAGAAGTTAAGTTAAAAAGTTTACATTCTTGCATTTATTTTTCCAATTATTTTTCAACTGGTTTGGCAACGAAAAATAGATTTAATATTTAAAGCCAAATCTTAATCATGCTAGTAATTAATCATGCTAGTTTGACCACTGTACTGAGAGAGAGAAGATGCTTTTCTGATAAGAGTAATTATCAATTTCTCCTGTCCCCAGACACAGAAGAAAGTCATATAAAGGTGTATTGCTATCTCTTGACAAGTCACCCTACTTGGTTCAAGATATAATATATACCTAAGACTAAATCTGGTTCCTAAGACTAGTGTAGAAGAATTCCACACAATGATAACTGTAAGAATAATGACAGTATATGAATTGGAGTTGGTTCAGAAGATTAGAAATCAGCTCCTGGTACTTCCGGTCAGCAGGAATTTAATGCAAGAATTTCATAAAGCTGTTGGAAAAGCTGAAGGAAAGACAACCAGGGAAAATTACCCCCTAATATCAACCTTGCAATCCCTTTCAGGGAGTCAGGGAGTTGCAAAAATGTGTGAGAGATGGCCCTGCGGGTGATAGCAGTCCACTCCCCAGAGGCGGGGAGACTGAGACCCACAGAAGCCAGGCCTGTGTCCCAGTCACCCACAGGCCGAGTCAAGCCCTCAGGGCAGCGCTCTTTCTGTAACACAGCCTTAGTGCCTCACACTAAGCTCAGACTTTTATTGCTGCAAAATCACATCCATGCCTTGTCATTATTTTCCTGTGTTATTTCCTCTCATTTTTAAGTCTTAGTTTTGCTTTTTATGAAAGAGAGAGAGAGAGAGAGAGAGAGAGAAAGAGAAAGAAAGAAAGAAAGAACAGGCCTGCCTGCGTTAGTTAAACTTTTATAGCCCTGGGAACTCTTACTTCTGAATTTCCACTCTACACCAAACCCCATGTATTAATATGCATCTACTTTGGGGGTAAAAAAAAAAATGAAAATTTGCTTTGAAAATAATTTGGCTACAGATAACTAGCTTAATTTGAAGTTGGCTATGATTTCTTGGCAATCACTTTACATAGTTGGAAATTCTTGCAAAGTGAGAAAAATGCAAGCTCCAAATTGTTTTAAGTGTAATGAAATATTTAGGAGTAGTACACATGACAACTAATGAAGTTGGCCCAATGTTACATTTTGTGGATGTTCAAACATTTATTGAATTCAATTTTGCAGTTTTCTTTTGGAAACCAGTACTATTTATTTTCAGGTCTCCAACACTAACTTCTGGCCTTTCTCATTTTGGTTAGCCAAAAGGGGGCCAGAGCCCTGTATATTTCAGTTACGGCTCCTGCTGCTTCTCCTGGATGTTCCCAAGGGGAGTTTTTGGAACACAGATGTGCCTCCGTGCACGCTGCTCCCACCGGATGGAATGCTATCCAGTGCCCCCAGCCCGCCCATGCCTGGGACGTACACTCCAAGGTTGACCTTCTCTTTAGTCTCTCTTAAATCAACTCACCGCTTACCTTCCTGTGGAGCTGAGCCCTTCCTCTCTGACGACGAAAACTGAATTTTGATTGAGGATATTTATTTGCATGTTTGCTTCCTTTCTCAAGAAGGAGATAATTTGATGCTCTTATGAGTTTATTTATGCACAGTTCCCCAAGCAGGTGGACCACACTTTTAAAACACTGTGCATTAATACAAATTCATTAAGTAGCATTCAAGCAACTTCCGTATGCAAGATATTATAGGGGGTGTCAAAGAAGAGTTTACTACTACCCTAATCTTCAAGGTACCTCCACTTTTTGTTTGCAAGTTTCATTACAGAGGATAATGATAAATTTCAATCTTTAGTCACTAGACTCAAAGTTATATTCAGATTTGTAAGTGTAAACATTTCTAGTTTAGTTTCATACAGTTACTTTCTTTAAAATTCAGTATTCCAGAAGTGTATAAAGGAAGGAATGTGATACAATAATAAAATGTTTCCTTGTAGTACATTGTAGAATATGAAAACATGTTCAGGTACATACATTTTTGTGTTCCATAGAGAAACGTGACAAAAACAAAGCTGGCAATATCATCCCCATTTCACAGATGAGGAAATGGAAGCTTCTGGAGTCTCAGGAGAGGCAAGATCAGACATCCAAGCCCAGCATGACATTCAATACATATCTCACCTCAGATCCCAGAACGTTAGAGTGAAGTCAGACTGGTGACAAATTAGCATTGTGGGTAATTCAGCCATGAATGTAAATGAGAGTTATAAGATAAATGACATTTAGTGACATTAATTAACTGATTAAATTAAACCTGATATTTTAATCAGACTTTGTTTGTGCAAAGTGCTACATAAAAAGAAATGTAGTTTAACCTAGTTACTTTTAAAAATTCCAGTTACCATAACAACTTCTTGTGATTTCAATTAAAGGTGGTCTTTTCTTTATATTATTTTTAGAACTTTAGTTGCCATAACAACCAGATGCCATGTATTTGATCAGTTAAATCATTCCCAAAGAGTTGAAATACGGTGTTCTCTTAGAAACAATCAAAATACGATAAGTGGAGTGTCACAAATTAATGCCCAAATGGCGACGCAGACTCAATTTTTCAAGGAGCTTACACGTGAAACAAAAGACCAATGAATCTTCCTTTGTATGTTGGGCTTATGATGTTTCTCAGTTACAGAAATCAAAAAGAGATTATTTATCAATTCGAGGAAAGTGGAGATGTCAGGTCCTGGGGTAATATGAATTGTCAGAGCTACAAAGAGAAATGGCGTAAATGATAAATTCATCTTCACTGGGTTTCGGGCTTTGCTCGAAACAACACTGCCAGAGCTCTGCCCACCCTGGGGGAGGGGAGACGCATTTGACTTCGCACTGCTGATGGCATCCGAAAGCAGCCCTGCCTTTCCGCGTTCAATTTCCTTCCCCAGCCTCCACTCCTTGGAGGAGAATTTTTATAGGACTCTGTTGTTGTCTTGACAAACTGGTTTTCACCTATCAATGAGAAAAGCCACCAAGTGCTAACAGACTGCAATTAGAAATCGGGAGCAAAAGAGTTCAAACATAGAAGAAGGCAGCCAGGGAGGATGAAGGCAAGGGCAGGCGGAAGGGCAAAAGTGCACGACAGGAGGGCAGGGGAGAAGAGGGGCCGGTGGGAGACACGTCCTCACTTGTGGCCATCTGGCCCTGCTGAGAAATAAGCGGGCACAATAAGTTAAAAATGCTCAGGGCTTTCCTCATCCGATCATGTGGAAATATTCCTGACACCCTGGGCCCGGATGCATGGCGCAATAATGTCGGGAAGATTCCCTGGCTCTCCGAATCCACGTCCTCACCTGTTAGAGGTAAATTTGCCTTGAGGGCCGCTGTCTCGCTTTATTTGATGGGCAGCCGTCCACACCGCAGGCGGCAGGGAGGAGAGACACATCTGGTTGCCCTGAGGGGTGGGCCGGGTTGCCCATTAAGTGACAGATAGAGGTGGCCTCTCCCCGCTCTCGCTGCCCATGAAATGAGGAGGAGGGAGTCGATTCTGTGCCCACGCCAGCCAGTCACAGGAGCAGGAGACTGAGGGTAGCAGTGTCACCGTGCGTGGATTCCGGGTTTAATTATGGTCCTCTCGCTTAATGAGGCTTCCCGAGGAGGAGGAGGTGGGGGATCGGTGTGTGCTTATGTGGCTGGGGGTGATTTAATTAAAAAACAATAAAGCTGCCAGCTGCCGCTGGTTAACAATCTGGAGCCCGCCCCCTCCCCCGACAGACTGGGACGCAAGGCTGAGCCAGGCCTCTGGACCTGCCCAGTGCCGCGGCCCTGTCAGCGCCCTGTCAAACCAGCTCCTTGCTTCCGGAGCAGCTTTGGCTGCTGAAACATTTTGATCAGGTAGAGGTAAAGATTCCCTGATGGTCAGATTATGAAAGGAAAACAAAGATCAGATCTGCTGTCTTTCCTAGGTACTTATTTTGAGACAAAAAACAAAACAAAACAAAAAAATCAACAACGAAACCAATCATGTATTTTCCAGCCCTTCTCTGCTCTGCATATCCTGACTGCACGGAAAGCAGGGAAGGTTTTTTACCCTAGATTCTTCAGAGGAGGGAGGCTGGTTTCCTACCGGCATCCAGCCTGCGGTTTTACCAACTTTTAATAATCACCTAGGGAAATCTTTGTTTTTTAATATATAACTTCTCAGGCTCCTCCCTGCAGATTTTGAATAAATTAGCCTTCCTTGATTTTTCTGATCAGAAAATTTCAAGCAATTCCCTTCTGTTCTTGGGAAGGACCAGATCAGGGAAAGGACAGAGGGGCTGACCCAAAAAGCTTCTTCCTCCATGGCACTTCCCTGATACATTTCACAGTGGCCCACCGAAGACCAAGGCCTGTCTGTGACCTCCCTGTCTGCGAAGGCCTCTACTCAGCCAGCGAGAAAGTGGTGTAATAAAGCTGGGGGTGTCTCCAGGGAGTAAACGCTCATAGGGATAAACTGGGCTCTGTCCTGGCCATTCCTGTTCCTGCCAGATGCCGAAGGCTCCTGTGGTGACTTCCCGGTGCAGCGTCACGGGCCTGGAACCAGGACTCTCTCCCCTCCTTACTGCTCAGTCAGTTCACACGAGGGCTGCAAGCTTTCCCTCTGCAGCAGGTGACAACCATCCGCCTTTGCCTGGCACCATCTAGGGCAGAGCTTTGAAAATCTCATTCAGGCAAAGCAAGGCATTGGTCACCCCACTTCAGGTAACTGGCTCTTGGGGTTATACAGGCCCCCTCCCCAGGTTAGGTGCGCCATAAATTAGATATGGGAGGGGGAGTTGTCCATTTTGGGCTCCTCAAGCCTCAGGTACGAATTCTCTGCACCTGTTTAGTGCTCTATTCGCAATTTCTTCTTCTAGACCCGGTGAACTAGCTCAAGAGTCAGAGTAACTGTCCAGCTGCCAATCACTGTTTTTCCCAGGAAATCGTCTCCTAGACTGAGAGTTCTATGTTCACCAAATCGAGATTCTCCCAAGAATTGTGTGGGCTCTTTTAAGTCCACCAAGTGCGCTGACCTGGGATTAAATCATCTTCATAGTTACATTTTATTTGCATTTCTAATGTACAATTTGCATGGCAATTGCTTATGCCTTAGTCAGATTGTCTCTGAATTAATTCATGTTTATTCGGGAGAGAGAGGAACTATGAAAGCAGGATACTGTGGTCTCCTGCTCAGAGAAACTGTCTCCAAATCCTGGCCTTGCCATTTGCAGGCTCAGCAACCTTTGATCAATTAGTTTTGTTTTGTGAAGAATGGGGATGGCGTTATGGGTTGAATTGTGTCCCCCTCAAATTATATTGTATATTGAAGTTCTTCTCGTCCTCAGAATATGGCCTGACTTGGAAGTCAGGTAATAGAAGATGTAACTACTTTAGTTAGCATGAGTGCATACCCATCTGACTCAAGTTCAGCATCCTGGAGTAGGGGGATCCTTTCTCCACGATGACTGGTGTCCCTATGGCAAAGAGAAATCTGGAGACAGACACAGGGAGAGGGAAAAAGCTGTGCGAAGCCTGGGTTACAGGGCCACCGTCAAAAGCCTGCCAGAAGGCAGCGCCAGAAGGCAGCAGGAGAGAGACCTGAAGCCACCAGCTCTTTCCCTAGAGAGCAAAGGGAGCGCGGCCCCGCCAAACCTTGGTCTTGAATTTGCAGCCTCAAGACTGAAATTTCTGTTCAGAAATACGTTTCTGTTGTTTAAGACAGTCTGTTTGTGGAACTCTGTTACGGCAGCGCTAGCCAGCTAACCCGGTGATGATATCAGTGTCAAGGGTTGACCTAGGATTAAACGTTTAAGGTTTTTTTTTTTTTTTAATGTTGAAGTACATGGTACATAGAAGTCTTTGCTGGAGCAATAGTAGTGGGGGAGGCATAAGTGGGTAAGGTGTATACTTGGAGTCACAGACTGAATGTTTGAACTCCATTTCCTGCCCTAATTTACATGATAACAGCAAATCGGTTCATCCTTGTTTCCCATCTGAAAAGTGAACGCGGTGGTATAAACGTAAGACGGTTTGATGCCCAGGAAGAGAAGATGGGAAAGTGCGTCAGCCAGCTCTGCAACAGAAGCCGTGTTGCTAGAGAAAGCACAAAAATCACACCCCTTACCTTCTCAGCAGCCCTTCTCAGCCCTTTTGGTGCTAGTCTGAGGCCACAAGCTAAGGGCTGAGGGAGAGGTGGAGCTTGAGACCCTGCCAAGCCTAGCTTTTGGGGGAAGATGGGGCCATCAGAAGCGCCTACTTTACCATCGACTGTTACCTCGCCCCACTTTTATTTCACACTACTTCCTGGATGATGCTAGAATCCATGCCAGGGAATTTGCTGGAAGTTCCAACAACCTAACAGAAAATGGAGACCTTGAAGGGACCTGTTACCTCTCTTCCCTTAATTTTTTCTCCAGTTTCCATCTCATCAGTCAAATAACATTCTGCCTCAAATATAGCCATTAAATCACCAGGAAGAATTTCGCTGAGAAGTTAGCTGGAAATGTCAATGCTGGCATTCCAACCTCTTTTTCAGCATGACAAAAGCCCCCTCCTAAAAGGATCCATGCCATTCCTGTAAGCCATGTATCAACAGGCCTACGATCTATCTACTGATGCTGTATATAATTTCTAGCCAATCCTGTGTATTCATAAGTGTGGTTGAATGGAAAGGGATGATTGAGCTCCATGCACTAGCAAAATAAGTCAAGAAATGGGCCAGGGATATAGCTCAGTGGCACAGAGCTTGCCTAGCAATCGTGAGGGTCTGAGTTTGATTCTCAGTACCAAAATAAATAAATAAATTAGTCAAGAAATGAAAGATATCAACCTGGATACAAATCACCATGAGGTGTGGGAGAGAGGTCAAAGAAATACAAGACATTGGCCATGTTCGCTACAGATCTGCCACAAACTTGTGAATTAAAAGGTATGTTACTACTTGTATGTTTGTTTGTCTTTCTACCCATCTATCCATCTTAATCTTCTAATCACAGCTGTTTGTGACAGGTGCCATATGTCCTGGCTATATGCTGTATTCTCAAATGCAGACATAAGTCCCAAGTTTCTACCACTAAATAAGCAGTTGCTCTCCTCTCGTCTAGGAGTTTAAAATGGAGACAAATCGGAACAACATTGTTGGCAGCTGGTAATTGCTCCAGACCAAGATTTTTCAGTCTCGGCACTGCTGATGTTTTGATTCATACAAGCCTCTGTGGTGGTAGGGTGTCTTGTACCTTATAGTGTGTTTAATAGCTTCCTTGTCTTCTACTTACTAGATGTCAGTAGCTTCTTCCTACTTGGGGCAATGAAATAATGACTCAAGACCTAGCTAAAGGTCCCCTGGAAAGCAAAATCACCCCAGTTGGGAATCGTTACACCAAGTGAGTCATCCAGTAGTGCTTTGTGCTTCATCAACTTAGCTGAAGTGAAGCTAGTTCGCTCCAGAATTCCCTCTCACCTCAGTGGCACGGGTGGCACCAAAACAGCTCCTCAGATCTACTCTTTTAGGTACTGATTGTTCCTTCCCAAGTGCTGATCTAGCTGTCCCAGCGTGGAGTCAGAGCCCATGCTAGACACGGAGGTGGCAGCTTGTATGGGTGACGTCATCAACCCCCACAGTTGTGTCACTTGCAGTGGTTCTGCTCCTTGGATTGAACCTTAGAGATATTACTAGTGAGGATTTCTTTTTCAAAAAGAATGAGATTTTTTGTTTGTTTTTGTTTCTTGAGACAGTGTCTCACTTTGTAGCACATGTTGGCCTTGAACTCACTATGTAACCCTAGCTGGCCTCAAACTCACAGTGATCCTCCAGCCTCTGCCTTCAAAGTGCTGAGATTATAGGCATGTGGCACCATGGTCTGCCAGTTCTGGCAGATTTCTCAACATTTATTTAATGCCAGATAATTACTTTATGCCTAGCCTGGCCATTACCTCTGTCTTGTTAGGGAGTGGTTCAGAACTGGGCAAAACTAAGTCATTTTAAGCCTGTGAAATTCAAGAAGAGGGTCACTTGAGGATTCTGGAAGAAAAAATATCAGACTCCTTCTATTCAACTGAAATAAACACAGAAGTTTGTCTTATCTGTTGCTGCTAGCATCCAGCTTGTGAACACCATGTGAAAAACCTGCTTTAGGATAAAGACGAAGTTGAAAAGTACCCAGGACTGAAATATCTTTGAGCTGTACAGTCAATAAACCCTGGAGCCCTCCCTGCTGCTGGCTTCCTTTTGCACTGGATAATAAATTTCCCTATGGTTTAGGCCAGTCTGGCTAGAATTGCTGTTATGTTCTTAAAGTAGCTTTGTTTTAAACTTCTGATACAAATTATTCTCATTTATGAAAGATAATTTGCTCACCCTGAGATGAATCTGTTTCTTCTTCAGACGTATTACTGTGTCCTAGTCATCTCAGAGCTGGGACTCTGGGTGGTCCTACTCTGCTGTGTCTGCCGATTTTGCGTAGAGTCCTTGGTAGGAAGAGGAATCAATCCTTGCTGGAAAGTCTCTTCCTCATCAAACTTCTCAAAACACTTCTGAGTTAATAGCAAAGGACAAGCAAAACTCATCAAAGTGATCTCAGGAAGTCTGGGCATACATGGTCTCGTTCCCTCAGTTCGAGGACACCTGGAAGGTTTGGCCCTTCTGTAGCTATGGTCGACACCGTATGCTGGCCACCCACACCAGCAGGACACAAACGTTCAGTGAGAGGGCAGCCAGGCAAAACACTTCCTGGACTCTCTAGAATCCTCTTATCTGGAGCTAAGTTCTTACATAGCGTTAAACTCTTGGATTCCAAATGTGGATACTTACTCTTTGAGTACGGAGTCCACAGGGGCGGAGGGCGAAAGTAGCAGAGCCGTGGAATCCTGCTGCTAACAGGAGGTGCCCAGACGCGGGGTGAGGAGAATCCCAGCTGGATGCCATCGCCTCTGCACCAGGACACAACTGCTCAGTGCAAAGCCCATCCCTGAGCGATGCCCTGGCCAAGAATATGGGATCCAGGCAAGCTAAGGTCTACAGCCTCGTGCTTTTACCAGAACGTGGACACATTGTCATCTTCTGAGAGCCTCCCTGGCTCACCAATCACATGAGAATATTGAAACCTATCCTCACGCCTGGCCCATGGTAGAGACTCAGTCAGTACCACTTTCTTTGTCTTCTCCTTTGCCACTCCATCCCAGCTCCAGCGGGCCTCCGTGGCCCAGCGTCTCCTCCTCCTGGGCATTTCCCAGGGCCTGCAGCTCAGTTGGGTGGCCAGCCCTGCCCGTAGCTGCCCACACTCTGACAGCTGGATGTGCTCCTGTTGGGAAGAGCCTACTGTCAGTGCTCAACGCAAGCCAGGAAATTTCCAGACTTGTAAGTAGAGGAGATACACAGCCCACTGGGCCAGAATTCTCCCTTCTCAAGGGAGAAATGAAGTTGTCAGGAGAACCTGCTTCAGTGCACCAGTGGTGCCTTTGCCACACATTCACATCATTCCTGACGTGGCCACCTAAGCCTAATGTTTCCAACCTGGCCACACCAATGATCTTCGGGTTCACTCACAGCTAATGGCTTCAAAGAAGTATAATATGCACATGGCTGTGATCCAGCAACCCTGCGCTTAATCCTGCTCTAGTGTTGATTAACTGTGTGGCTTCAGCTAAGCCATTTCAGCTCAGTTTTCTCCGGCACCTAATTGGGGGATTATCTCACACTCTCTCAGATCCTGTAGCATTTGGGGGTAGAGGTGGGATGAGAGCATTTTGAAAAGTGCCCTTCTCTACCCTGTTTCAAGGATTCTGTGTCTTTTAGAGCAGATAATCCCATGAAAGTCTTAGTCTCCTCAAGAGTCCAACGAAGTATGCTAACCTCCTGCACGGAGGTGTAGCTCATATTTGGTTAATTGAATATCATTATGTGCTTTCAAACTGTCCCTGCATTTCAAATAGCCTGTTTCTTATTAGGAAAAAATGTATATAATCGTTCAAAAATGTGCTACAAGAAGGCAGCTGCCTTAAGAATATTTCTGCTGAGAAGCCAATTGTTTGGGAATTGCGATGTATCCTGCCACTTGTGAAAAGAAGCTGAGAGAGAGATGGGAGTCGCAGATATATTGACAGATGAGAAGAATAAAGGTTTTTGTTGCAGGCACCATGCAGGGGTGTCGCACACGCCAAATGATGACATAACTGTTGGAGCAATGGCTGTAGCCGCTGCCTTTGTAAAGTGATCACAATACCCACTCTAATAAACCAAGCAACGAGCTCCGAGTCACTTCACACAATGAGGACGGCCTCATCCCACGCCGCGTGAACTCTATGTCTGACGTAGCCATATCACGGCAGCAGGATCCAGCCAAGCATAATCACATCCTTATGAAAAAAAAAAGATCCCCTGTGTAACACACCAAAATCCCTCCCAAACAAAGCAAACATATGAATCTGCCAGTGAACAGGAAAATTCCTTGGTGAGCTGCCAAGTAAGAGCACAGGGTAAATATTCCATATGTCACCCGCATTTCCATGGGGTAGTAACCACTGGAGAGGGAGTGTGACCTGGGCGAGCCAGGAGGGTGTGGCCAGGCTGTGTTCCTTCATTCATTTCAACGTCTGAATGTACAACAAGTATTTCCTCTGCATCCACTGACAGCCAGGAATGGAGGATGTACTAGAAATGCATCGCTCAGCCAGAGAGGTAAACATTGAACAGAGAAGAAAATGAACAATTAATTCCCTGAAATTGTAGTAACTTCTTTAAGAAAGAGTGGAGTATTCTGCGTGTGGATTACAGACAATGTTCTCTTTGAGAGGAGGCCAAGACCTGCACACTTGCAATCACTATTGGTCTGCTTTGAATAACAAGAGACTTGGGCATTAGTACCTCAGGAATGAGAAGTTCCATTGAGGATTCTAAAAAAACCATCTTTTAACATTTGATTTGATAACATGGTTCTGTCATTGAATATTCAAAATTTGGCAGGGAATATGTGAGAACTCTCTTCTCAATTTGGCAAGCGATAAGCACTAAAAGTAATTGTAGATATGGGGAATATCCTTTCTAAAAAACATCCACTTTTTTAAAATAGAAAATACATGTCTCTGTAGTTGAATAAGTTCATGTAGCAGTCAAGGTCACAGCTATAACCAGACTGCCTGGGTTCTGAGTCTGCCTTCACCACTGTAGATCTAGAAAGCAATTTAAACCTCTAAGTCACATTGCCTCATTTCTAAAATGGGAACAAACCCATTATTTCCTCTGTAGGGTCATTGTGAACATGAACTAATTCAATACACTTAAACCATTTCAAATAGCAGTCATACTAAATGCTGTGTTAAGGTTCCTAATATTACTATTAGTTGAACCTAAATCTAGGACTCTCCACTGCAGCTAAATAATTCTGTCTTCCCTATTTTTTTAATTTTAAATCTGGAAGTCATTCAGATTTGGATTATTCCTTGATCTCAATCCTAGATCTCTGCTTCTTCCAGATGTGAAAATTTCTTGGCCCTTGTGCAGTCCTTAATTGTTTTCACTTGATCGGTTATAAAACACAGCCAAACATATAATCCATCCATGAATGATCATTTTCTTGTTTTTTGGGTTTTGACAAGAACAGTTTTGCTAAATCCATCTTCTTCCCCTGGGTCAGAAGCCACATGGCAAAGGCACCCAAGATAGTTCCCTGAGTTCTATTTCATTGTTGAAGAGTTAAAATTAAGCCTAAGGCTGCTCCACCAAATTTTCTGGACTACCCCACTCCTTGCCACATGGTCCTCACCTTGCCAAGTGGTCACAAGAACCTCACCCCCTTCCCCAATCACCTTCAAGGAATAGAAACAACTAAGAACCTTGGAAAGCTCAAATATCAGTGTATGCATTCTTTGTCCTTGAAGGCTGCAGCCAGATACAGTAAGCTCCCCAAATGAAAGCACAAGTCTCGGAAGTCAGACGGTCAGCCATTTGGCCTTTAGCTTATTGTTCTGGGAGAGTCAGGGACATCTTTGACATTCTGAAGACTGCTGGATGAGCAGATTGGAGTTTTTGAGTCAAGGGGAGAGTCAGGTCTGCTGACAGTGATGATTTGTGTATTCCCAAGCGCTTCTGCCCAAACACTGAGAATGAAAATAACTCGAAAGGTGGGCAAGCACTCTGGTTAAGTGCAAATGCAGTCAGCACTGTTCATCCCTGAAGAAAGAGTTCGCTGTTCATTCTTTGGGGGACAGAACAGGGCAGGACAGGAGGACCACGGGGCAGAGGAGGGAAAACCCTTTCAAATCCTTTTGAAAGAAGAAGTGAAAACAGTTTTGTCTTCCTTTTATAAATCCCCACATTATTCCCACATCTGTCCATTCCTTTCTCTTTTCCTGTTTCTTTTCCACTTATCCTTCTTGCAATGTTGCGGGAGACTTTTCCCCAAGAGACTCAGAGCAAGTCAGCTAATTAATTATTTTTTCAACATTATTTCTAGAGCTGAACTCTGACCTCCTGGCAACCCTACAAAATATCTTGTTGCATTCTTCATTCCCCTGAGAACGATTCTGAGAAAAGATGATTCACTGAAGAACAGGGGTAACTGTGCTGTCTCAAGGGAGACACGGCATATCCGCACCATTCAGACCCAAGCTTTGGGGCCTAGTGCTCTTCCCCTCCTTGCACAGAAGCCCCAGGAGAACCTGCTACGTCGTGATTCGCAGGAAGCCTCATTTCAGTAAGATTGCCTCTGTGCTTTCTGCATGTTAAAATCTGCCTCTCTCTCTCTCTCTCTCGTGACTTTTACTCTGGGCTTTGCCAAAACAAAGGCCAGGCATTGTCGGCAGGTGCTCCCCACCTGTGGCTGAGCAGGCTCCTGGCGATGTTTGCCCATTGTGGCGGCTGCTCTCAAGGACGCCTGCCGCCTTCACACGTCGATCACAGAGACTTTCTTCCAAACACACAGCCTTACCCCTCATCCTTGATGCCTTCAGAAACATATACGTATATATGTTTAATTTCCTGGGTCTTTCTGGTGCAAAATATTGTTGGACATTTTTTTTTCTTGGGTTTTCTGTTTGATAAAGTAATTAAAGTGACATACATGCTCCTTGGCAATGGGGAAGGAGAAAAATTTCCTTTACAGGTATAATCAATTCAGCTTCAAACCTTACTACTCACCTCAGGCTCTGGGATGGGATAACTTTTGCAGTTATGCGATGCTCTGCTCATCATCAGTGACCACTAATAATGGAAAAACGAGGAAGTTAGGGCCAGCTTTATCTTTTCCTTCCAAGGAAAAAAGATGGCATTGTAAACTCCGTGCCCTTCTCTGGGGTGGACCAACACTCATGACCTGGATAACGAACCAGGCCCACAGTAGCTGAGGACTGAATTCCACTATAATTGGTCCCTTGTAAATTCAGCGTGTCGTGACACTGCCGCGTGCCTGGTGGGCCCACGTGAGCTTGCACACTCGTGATATTTGGAGTCACAATAAGCTGAGCCCGCCGGAGGACACTGGGAGGCTTTCACCCTTCCAAATACGGTGCTTTTCATGTCCGCTCAGAACAGGATGTCCTGTAATGCTTCTTATTACAGAATTATGAAATGGGAATCTTCTTTTTCTTATGAAAAATAAATAGGATCATGAAAATGAAAAGAATATGATAGGATGCTGCTAGTGGAACTGACGTCTTGTTAGCAAAGAGTAGCAAGAGCAAAATTATTTTTTTAAGAAAAAAACCAGAACGCTTTGTGAAACTTTTCATATTTGTAATTCACTCACAACAGGTAATTAGCTCATGTATTTAAATTGCCCTGCAGAATTTTATTCAGCAGTTTTTTAAGGAGATAGCCTGTATTTTATTTTTGTGTTAGTTCAGTCACTGATGCAGTACTCAGGGCGAGCCCACTCACCCCCAACACCCTCTGAGCTCTGGGCTCCACTTCCAGCCGGATGACCCAACGGTTGTCTCCCAAAGCTGTACATCTCTTTGCCAGGAGTCTTTAACTTGAATGAAGGAAGGGGCAGAAGGTAAGAAGAGGAAGGAAGCAGAAAGGGGCGGAGGGAGCCTGTGCAATGAGCAGCTTTTATTTGGCTTCACCACACTGGAGTGTGGGTGCTTTTGGAGCGCGACGGGAACACGGAGCAGTGGGAAAGCCTTGCCGGCCAGGAATTCTTTCGGGGATGAAGGCATCGGCGGGAGGGGCCGTGGCACACAGAGTCCTCCCCTAAAGAAGCAAGGTTAAGGGCAATGAATTGTTGAACTAAAAACACGCTGCTAGAGTTTGGGGGGAGGGCCCTGAAAGGTAAATCTTTTCACCCCGCTTGGCCTACCTGGGCGCTTCTCAGTGAGGTGCTGGGCTTGCTTTAGCATCTTGTTTTTGGTCTAAGGCACAGAGAACTAATTATGGACAACTGCAAACACCATGCCACGTTGTATTTATTTCATAGGACTATCTTCCCATGTCATTTTCCCCCTCCTTTTTTTTTTTTTTTCTGGTGAATCGTGGGTTTTCTTTTCCTATCACGCACCTTCGTTTTATTTCCAGTGCTTCTGATCCCCACCCCAGGGCAGGGCAGAGCTCCCGGCTTCTCCCGGTCCAGGTCTGTCCTTCAGGAATCAGCGCCCTCCCGCCCTCACCCGCCCGGATGGGCGCTGCCCGCACCTTCTCTGCACGCTGGGCACATCGCGAGCCGCCCGTGCGAAGGGAGGGACCACGCTGTTTACCTTCTCAGAGGGCTGAACGTCTCAGCCGGGAGTCCTTGACTGCCTGCTTCAGGACACAGACAGACAGGACAGAGGGCAGCGGCAAGCGCTCCCGCCGCTGTGATTTGCATCTGAGTTCAATTCAACTCTTCTTTAAGAAGTCTCATTTGAATACACAGGACATTAGCCCCATCCCTGCTTCCGCTCCAATCTGGGAAATACATGCATGGCTCCATAACCTCTCCCCGATCCGGTCCAGACAGTTGGGGAGAGTCAGGAGGGGCACCCGACCACGGCAGAGAAATTGTATTTCAAATGAATATCTTTTCGCCAACTGCTTATGGATCCCTCAGCCGCACTCCGCGAGGAGATTTGCATATTTTCTTCCTAATGGAAATATATATGGGATGAAGATTGTGTTTTGTCCATTTAAAAAAGCTGCTTCGCCCTGTGTGCTCAAGGGCTTCTAAATTCGTGATAGGAAGAAATGATTTGTTAGGCTAAAGAAAATCAGCAGAATTTTAGATGACACGTCTACCATTATCATCTGCGAAGGACTCCACACAGAAATCGCCTCCAGAATACTTTCCTGCAAAAATTAATAAGTAGATTTATAATGTAAGGAGATGTGAATGCAGTCATGTGAAGGACCACTGATCTAAACCAAATCAGCCTGCAGAGAGGCCTAAATTATGCAGGAGGCTGAAATGACATTAACACACATTGTCTATTCCCTTTCTTTTCCATTTTCATGTGAATTTGTATATACTTTGGGATCTTCGTGTATATTTTCTTAACCCTTTTTCTTCATTTACCCTGGGAATGCAAGAAGGTAACTAAAGAATGAGTGTGTTTAGGAGTATATGAGGCATTATACTGCCGAGTAGTAGTTGAACCCTGGCACGTATTTATCTAATGCCTACATATTTAAAATAAATAATAAGGTTGACCTTTTTAAAAACAGTCATGCTAGAATTCATACACACACATACACACATCCCAGACTTTTACATGTCAGTCCTTAAAAACAGACACCTTAAGAAGCTAAGACTTTTGTCATTTTGACTTTTAGTTTTCACAGAGGTTCTTGTTTTTAATTTTGTTTCATTGTAACACCATAGTTGAAATTGCTAATAAAACTTAAAGCATTTTCTATCGACTATGGTTAATAGAGAAAAACTTTTGTTGCTTAAAAGTGGTTTGATTTTGACAAATAGCTCCATATTATCTGGACCCCAGGTAATCAGTGAATAAGCAGATACGTGTCGGTTTAAATAAGATCTTCTGTGAGCATAACCGTGGCACTCGTAAACATCCGTGGAGCTTAGTTAATTTCCTGCTAGAAGCTATAAGATTTGTGGAAAGTCATTCCTACCTGACAATCCCCCATTCCTTTAATCAAAGAATCATAGCAGTAGAGGAAACCTTGGAAATTACTGGATTCAATCCCTTAGCTAAGATTAATGAAAAGACCATAATGGTTAATTTTTACTTAAAAATAGTTTTTTCTTGATGGGAGAAGTTTAAGTAAATACAATTTTGTTTATTGTGATTATTTTTTACTGGGAATATTCGGATGCTGTTCGTGTGTGTGTGTGTGGTGGGGGTGTTCAGTGGGACTGTGTGTGTCTTTGAGGGACATATTTCCAGGGTATCCGCCCAGCTTGCCACGTGACCATCATCCTCTACCTTACACATGACCTCTGAAGTCATAGGCTGAGCCCTTGACAGTCATCTTGCTACTGTGGCATCTGTCCTTGGAGAAGGCTAACTGGACCAGCAGTAACGGCTGATCCAAGCTGGAACAATATAACCTTCTCCTGGGAATCTGACAATTTGTCAATATGGTGGCATCTGGGACACAAAGACTTGGAAAGTATAATTTTCTAATTGCTTCCATAAGAACTGGGGAGACAAGAAAGCTTGTCTAGAGAGAAAGAAAAATATATTAATTTGAACACAGACAAAACTGTCTGAAAGCTGTAGTTTCCTGTTAGACTCCTTTCTGGCATCTGATGGTATCATTATGCTTAAAGTTCCTTGAGCCACCAACACATTCCTAAATAATATCTGTGAAATCTTTATTTTTGTTTGTTAAGTTAGAGTGAGTCGATTTCATTACTTTAGACCCACCAGATTGTAGATCCAGATTCACCTCCAAGAGGAAACTGAACCATTCTGCCTCTTGGAGAACCCAGTTTTTATTTTTTTCATGAGGACTCGATAGGTTCTTTGAGAAACATGGGAATAAGTGAAGGGTCAGGTCCTGGGCGATGGCGCTAGAGTCACCTGCTCACTGCAGCTCTTCAGAGGACGCCAGCAGTCAGCAAGACACCCTCCGACGTGAGTGAGCGACACAATAGGACAAGGGTACCACGTCAGCACCTTACACATCTGTACTATTGCCCTCCCTTGCACCCTCTAATAATGACCTCCGTGTGTTCTCTCTTCCCCGCTCACCTGTAAGCAACATGAAGGCAAGAATCATTTCTTATTTACCTTCAAATATCCAGCAACGGACAGGACAGGGTGCTCAATTACTAAGCTGCAGCAGACGCTCTGGTCAGTGGCACCATGAACATGTCCAGTAAATGTGGAAAGAAGGGAACTGAAGTTGTAAAGTCATTTTATGAGGAAGCTCTAAAGTTTTTGTCCTCGAGTCATCCCCTACCTTAATGAAAGTAACTGTTGGAACTTCTATTGTAAACTAGTTAGCCACTGCTTCTCCGGAAGGTTAAGTCAATGTCACAAACAGGAGAGCTATTTAAAGCTATGCTTTATGTGGTAGGCAGCCCTTCCAGCCTTGGGAACTATAATAGTGAAAATGTCAGTGGTTTCCCCCTGGTTCATCTGGCTCTCCTAATAAGACTGAAGTTATTTCTAATTGGTTTTGAAGTCCAAAAACACTATGAAACAGGAAAAATATCCTGGTTTTTAAAAATCTTTATACACACAGTATCTGAAAACAAAGGAAGAAGTCAACAAATACATGTTATAAAAAATTAGAGAGATGGAGGGAAGAGAGTGGAAAGAAGGAGGAATATTATACAGAAATTTTTAAATTGTTGAGAAAAATTAATTCATCCTCTCAAGTGAATAACAATAAAATCACAACTTGGCTTCAACACACATGGCCAAGTGTGTGAAGCTCGGTTTCACTGTTTGCTATGCGTCGCGCTGTCCTAGGTAGTGGCGAAGTCTGAGTTTGTGTGGTACCAGGCCACACTCCCCCTCAGGACGTGGCTGTATTTCTCCTGCCCCACCACCCTCCTTGGCCATCCCACACGGGCACTAGTGCTTTGGTGCTCAGTCTGAATAACTGGATGCTCAGCCCCAAAGCTACAATTTCCACCCAAAGTTGCAGAGCTCCCGCAATGTCTGGCTCGTTCGTGGAGGTCTTCCCCCGCAGCTTGTGACACTGGAGCAGCGGGAGCCCAGCAAAGATGTGCATTTGCGAAAGAGCCGTCTTCTCTGCAAATATCTCCTGCTTTTGTTCCAAAGGCATGGTACAGATATTCTTGGCTTTTGGAGCACACGCTTACAAAGAATATCTTTGAGGCTCAGTGCATCTGCTCCCTGAGATTCTTTTATCTGTAACTGTTTCCTACCGCGCCTCTACATCCTACCTGACTTTGGAGTTTGACAATGGCAACTGTTCAACATGATGTTACCTTCAGGTGTTTGCAGTTCATAGGCTCATGCTAGGGGGCCAGGTGCATTAAATTCTGAAATAGAACGATGGAAGGGTCAAGCTAAGAAGATGATATGAAGGAGAGTCTAATAAAAAATTCTAATTTTACAATGAACTTATCTCGATCCTTGAGAAAACCAGAAACTTACCTAAAAACAAAAACAGATCCAGTGGCAGAGCAAAGAAAAACACTGCCACCTATTTTCAAGGCCAGGTGTTCTTTTTACAGATCATACAGGAAACACACAGGTCTGCCTAAGTACTGGTACATGGCATGGCAGCGAAAGAGGCTCAGGTCGAATTCTTTCAATGTCTCAGATGAAGAAACATAAAGGTAAGCACTGAATGTGCAGAGTGGTGTGGAGAGGAAGATCTTCCAATTCCTACTTTGATTTTCTACCTCAGATTTGTTGTATGACCTTCAGAAAATGAACTTTTCTGGTCCTCATTATTTTTATCCCTAAAAGGAACACAAGAACCTACATCAGACAGATGTTTTGAAAACTAAATGGCAATGAGTATAAGGCATTAACATGTTTCTGCACCTAGTAAGCACTCAAGATAGCAGAATTGTGTCTTAACACCTTTGACGTGGGTGAATTTAGCTCAGTGTATGTCCTTAACAGATAAGAAAAAAGAAAATATGTACGTTAGTTGTGTGGTCACTAAATGAATGCAGTATTTGGAATGAGCTCGAGAAGGGAGCTATGAATTTTCGGGTCCCCTGGGCACCCTCAGCCCTGCATGTTTCTCATACCACAAGCGTCTCCCACCCCCGTGAGATCCGTGCAGCATGGCTTTGTTATCCACCGTTCCTCTATACGTGGGCCAGCCACTCCATCTGGTGCACACATGAGAAAACATAAATCTGCCCTGACTGGGAAGAAAAACTAGATGTGTTATGCTTATAGAGAGCTCAGGATTGATGTTTTCATTGGTTTGGTCTCTAGCATGACTGTGTGAGATAGCAAGGAAAATTTTGGTGAATCCTGTTTTTGCATTAAACTTTGACTTCATCTTCTTATTCCCTCATTAGGTATACAGGCACTTTAAATACCACCATTGTCATCATCGGCACGATCCACATCGTTTTCACTGAGAGCCTGTCCCAAATCCCCTCTTCTGGCAACTGTGCTCAGAGTTTCTCTTGCAGACTGCATTGAGAAAGTTTTTCTTTACACACTGTGGGATCAGAATCACCCAGAGAGAGGCTTGTGGAGGGAGGTATTGGGCCTTCCTGCCTCTAGCAACTGATCAATCACCACATACTTAGTGATTATTTCCAGGGTCTGTGTTCCTTTCCCAGGGCTGGGAATAAAGGGAAATCAGTGAAGAACTTGCCTTAGGGGTATGCTTTAAGGGTGTACAAAGATCTCAGTGATCAAATAATGTCTTCATGTGATAGTTAAAAATAAAGGTCATGCAAAACTTTTTATGGTGATGAAAACATAAAAACATTAAATAAAGACAAGATCAGCATCCAAATAGCTTGCCCTGTTATTGGCCTTGCATTCTGGGCCCCTTGCACTCCTCAGAGTGTACCCCCAAATTGTTTGTGCTTCATAGCCCTTCATGTGAATATGGAATAAAAATCTCAGCTTTATTTGGTCATTTATTCTCAAAATTGGATTCTACGCCAATGCAATTCAAAGAGTTGGAGATTCACAGTGAATAACCAGATGCTTTTCTTCTAAGTTTACATTTAAGGGTGGAAACTGGCAATAAATAAATACAGCATAGTATCTGTATTAGATGCATTAGGTAAAGGGACTATGGGAGAAACTGCAAGTTACAATGCAAGGAACAAGTGATGGTCACCTGCGGGAAAGCACAGTATTTCATACACAGGGGCCACCAGGGGAAGCATCTGGAAGATTCTTTTTCCAGGATAAGACCATGAAACACTATAGCTTCCCAGCCAGAGGGGAGGGACTCGTGCATGAACCACTGGCCATAAAAATAGGAAGCACGAGAGGGTTCTGACAGGAAGAAGGGGGTTTTAATTAGGGGCCAGTAGTGTCAGCATTAGGAATCCAGTTTTTAATAAAACCAAGGTGAAGTAGAAAAGGTGTCTGTATGGAGGTGATAGTGCTGACAGAGAAAGTGAGAAGGAATGCAAAATAGTACTGAGTTTGGGGAAAAATGGTAACCTTTTCCAACTTTTTTTACTCTTCCTGGTGATGAGAAGGCAGATACCAGGCCAATGACTGGAGCAAATAATTGTGGATATGCAGCTCAATTTCATACCAAGAAAACTGTTAATAATTCCAGTGGCTAACAGCACTGTTACTTGTCCATATACCTATCAGTCATAAAATAATAGTGCAGAATAATGGAAGTCTTATTATTCTTATCTTGAACGTCTCAAGCCTTATTAACAAACTGGTTAATATAAGCAAAGATACGTCTGTCATGATAATTTGGTTGGAAAATGCCAAATTCCAGATATAGGGGTGATATGGATTATTGCAATGGACATACAGTCACAGCTCCTGGCTTCCTTGTAGGATAAGAACTATAGCATCCTAATGACTAGTCATATTCCTAGATTTCAGTCAAGAAATACCAATTAACATAATACGTGAAACAAGACTATTATTCCCCAATGATCGTTGTTGAACTCTGTCACATATAAATGTAAATGTGCAGGTACTCTCCATCATTTGGTGATAAAACACCCAGCATTTCAGGTAGCAGCTTCAGTCTACAGCTTGTCAAAGATTTTGAAGATATTTACAGTTTAAAGAACACTAAATTGTGCATTTCTTGCTGGATACAATGCTGTTATTTGTCTTGAGCAACTCTCTTTTGACCCAGAAGATGAAACCACAATGTTAAATTTTTTTCTAGGGGAAAATTCAGGGATTTGTGCATTGGAAGAGAGACTATTATGAACAAAAAGACAAACGTTATAGTGAGAAAGCAAGAAAAGTATAATAGAGTGGCTAAACAAACACTTTTAGCGATGACAGAGCATAACCTTTTCAAAATAGCTTTCTTCCAAAACTTATTTAGAGACATACCTTTGGATTTAATTTTCAGTTTATACAAATTGCCATCTCACAAAATTCTAAAATCTTATTTCATCTTACCCATAATTTCTACTATGAAGAAAAAAAAACTCTGCCTTCGTTCACCCTTGATTTATTTACAGTTACCTGTGCCACTTCAACCTCTGGCAGGTGCAGCAATGCTTCAAAGCCATTGATTTCCCTAGGCTTCACAGACCTCATGGCAGAAAACTTCCCTGGTAGAGAAAAAGAATTTGACATATGGATAAGTGAAGCATATAAAACTCCAATTAGCCATGATCAAAAAATCTTCAGCCAGGCATAGCATAGTCAAGATTCCAGAAATTCAACACAAGAGTAGAATATCAAAAGCAGTTAGGGAAAAGAAACAAATCAACTATAAAGGAAAGCCCGTTTGTCCCCTGCTCCAAGCTGACCTCTCAGCACAAACCCTCCAGTCAAGAAGAGCATGGAGTGAAGAATTTCAGGCTCTAAAGAAAAACAACCCAGATTAATGTACCCTGCAAAACCATCCTTCAAAATTGATGGAGAAGTAAAATACTTCCATGACAAAGAACAAATGTGGAAACTTATGAACACCAAACTAGCACTCCAAAATATTTTGAAGGACAATCTAGAAAGAGATAACAAGGACTACAACTCCATGAACCCCAACAGAGGGAATCTACCAGGCAAGGCAATCAATTAAATGGGGGATTGGCGGGGACAACAGGAAAATTATATGGCAATGATAAGTCTATACGTATCAGGAACAATCATCAATGTTTATGGTCTCAGTTCACCAATCAAAAGGCACAGACTGGAAGAATGTATCAAGAAGCAAGATCCAACAATATGCTGCATACAAGAAAAAGCATTTAATTCAAAAATAAATTCATGGACAGAAAATCGAAAGATGGAAAATAATATTCCATGTGACAGGAATCCAGAAAAAAGAAGGGGTAGCTATTCTGTTTGCAGACAATGTGAACTTTAAGAATGATCAAAAGAGATAAAGTAGGTCTACATCCTTGTAAAGGGAAAATCCAAGAGGAAGAGACAATAATTGCAAATATACATGCAACAAATACTAGTGCACCCAGCTATATGAAACAATTATTAACAGCATGAAAAGTCAAATAAACACTAATACAATTGTACTAGGGGAATCTCAATACTCAATACTCAAAAAGACAGATCAACTAGACAAAAAAAAAAAATCAACAATGAAGTATCAGAACTAAACCAAACTTTTGAACAAATGGACTCAGTACATGTCTACAGAGTGTTCCACCTCACAACATCAGGATACACATTCTTTTCAGCTGCACACGGGACATTTTCCGAAGAAGACCACATACTGGCTCATAGAATATGCTTAAGTAAAAATGTAAAGGAATCAAAATCATCCCATGCATATTATCAGACCATAGCACAATGAAATTGGAAATCAATGGCAAAAGAAACCACAAGAACTTCATAAGTACATGGAAATTAAATAACACCCTCTTGAACAAGCAATGGGTCACAGATGAAATTAAAGAAGAAATCAGACAGTATGCACAATTAAATGATAAGGATGACTCAACATACCAGAACTCATGGGACATGGTAAAAGCAGTCCTAAGAGGGAAATTTATAGTGGTGAATACCCACATCAGGAAAACAGAGCAAATGTAAATAAACAACTTAACACTGAGCCTCAGACTTCTAGAGAAAGAACAGCCCAAGCCTAAAGTTCATATGAGGGAGGAAATCATAAAGATCAGAGTAGAAATTAATGCACTAGAGACTAAGAAAACAGTACAAAGGATCAATGAATAAGACAGTTGTTTCTTTGAAAGATTAAAATCGACAAACCCTTAGCCAACCTTATCAAAAAAAGGAAAGACTCAAACCTAAGCAATTAGGAATGAAAAGGGTATAAATTCCCTAGGCTTAAAAAGTACCTCAAAATTCTTTACATCACTAATGGTCTCTGCTAGCATAGGAGAAGAATCAACAGGAGAGGCTGTTACATTTACATTTGTAAATAAATCTTAAAAAATTCCAGTGGCTTAATTCCACAAATGCTTGTTTCCTGCTCCTAAGTTTGCTGTTTATGAAGAGTACAGTTCATTGTTCCTCTTTCACTTTGTCTACTCATAATCAGGAAGGCAAGGCTTCTGAGATCACTGTGACCCATGCGAAGGACGGTGAGGAGTGATCCCCTACACCCAGAGGGCACAGCGCCACACAGCCCCCACCAACCGCGCGACTGGGAAGTTCACGGCAGCGAGGCGCACCACAGCGCGGCCCCTCTGCTGTGTAATTTCCATGTATTCCTTGCTCCTTCCTCCGCCACACCAAGAAAGCCAATCCCACACCCACTGCATTCAGCTTAAACTCTGTGATCTTTGTGTAACGCGTGTTAGTTTTTGTCAAGTTTTGATGTGTTTTTTTCATGATCAAAGGCCCATGAAATGTAAAAATACTAATTATCTGCCCCACTCCACCTAGCGTTGAGGAGTGGATGCACAGGACCACAATCAATGCTCCATCCAGAAAAGGAAAGAAACAGGCACGGAGCCTGCTGGACACATTTGGAGACCCCTGTTCTCTGGGGTAAAGGAGCCTTCTTCATTAGCCCCATTCTGTCTCCCGGAGAGCCTTCTCCCTTGCGCCTGTTTCTTTCAACTTCATGATAACCATGTTGCCATTTGAACTTGAGAGAGAAAGATTACTCCCTTACTCTAAACTGGGTTCAGTGTCATTCTATCCACATCTTACTAGTTGTTTGTTGCTCAAAACTTTCTTAACACCTCTTACGTTCTGGAATCCAGAAGCAGTGGGCTTTTTTGATCCCACAGTGCCTTAAATTTATGAACTTAATTTACATTTATAAAGTGGTTAATTTCCTTCTGAACTCACCTCTGCTGTATATCTTGCCAAACACAGCTAAAAGGTGACAACCTACACACTAATATGTTACATTCAGCTTTTTTCGTTACAGGGGCCAACTCAATAATCATATGGTCCCTCTTGCAAAGTATCACAGGTAGCAGATTTCTCCATTGTCTTTGTGTAAGGTAAATCAAAGTTTATCCAACTCCTAGTATTAGTTTCTTCAACACCTACTGGTTGCCCACTAATCCAATGCTACATACTGGTCCTGAGGCTCCTAGGATAGAGTGAAAAACAAAAATGAAGATATCCCTTTCTAGTTTACAGAATAGCAAACCTCTTAACTTTCAATAAAGTTAAAAAATATAATTTGCAGCTCATCTAACGTACAGTGCATGACACTTAGACCACTTCCACCACACAATTGTGCTACCTTGAATATCTGTCCTCTCAGGCTGTTGAAGCTGGGAGATGTAAAACCTGGATAATCACACTGGAAAGCTTTAGGGTTGGTTTGGAAGTGGCTCCCATTACTCCAACTCATTCTCCATTTAGCAGAACTCCATTAAATAGCTCTAATATAACTATAGGAGAAGTTATGAGATATCTTGGAATATATGGATTTGGGGACAGAGTAGTCACTGTATCACATATATTCCAAGAATATCAAACCAAAGAATGCCCACAAAAATCTAAAAATCTAAAAATTTGGCAGTTACTTGCTTTATCATTTATTGTTTTTTAATTATAAAATAGCTTAAACTTATTTAGCATAATGGAATGATAGCGAGGATTTAATATCATGACATATAAAATCTTAGCATAATACTTGACACAGAATAGCCTCTCCAAAAAAAAGTTTTAGAACTAATACAGTATTTCTGTTTTTTTTAATTTTAAAAAGCAAAACAGAAAAAAGCATAGAAATAACATAGAATTTCATAAAAAAGAGTAAGAAATCAACATTAGTTAATATATTACATATTGTTCAAGTTATAAGATCTAGGCATAAAAATGATCAGACAATCAAACAATGACAATACAAACTTCTTTTTGATGAACTAACAGAGAATTAGTAGTATAGTTATCTATCTTGCATACTTATACATATATGCAGTTATATGTATATACCTACATACATAGAATCTTTTCCTTTCTTCCATTTCTCCTTTCCCCTATCCCAGTTGTTCTTTAATTCTGAGCACTTTCTTTCCCTTTAATTATTACAATATCTATTGTATTGGATCTTATTACTCTTTCAGTTTTTATATTATTTTTTAAATTATTATTTATTTTTTACACTAGGGAAACCATATGATATTTACAAACATGAGTCTGATTTATTTCACTTATGAGTATGGTCTCAAGTTGCCTCCATTTACCTATAAAACAATTTGTTTTGGGTTATATGCTTTGAGAATATTATATTCTTATTCAAGGCTTAGTATTATTCATAAAATAATGAAGAAATTTTGACCATTGACAGACAGGGAAGTTTTCTTCCAGAAATCTGCTAATTGCATTCTTAACATTAAGGTTTTAGAGTTTTTTGTTGTGCTCTTGATATTCCTTAGTGATGTCACTTTCAAAAGTCTTAGTTCAAGTTGAAAAACTACTGAAGGATGAGCTGGGGAAAGGTTGATGCGTGGGCTATAGAGGATGATACTGCCTCTGGGTTAACTGTACAGCATGGGTCCATCCCAACCCCAGGGGCAGGAGAAGAAAGGAACCCCACATCACCCCACCACCTTGCCAATGAATTTACAACTACAGTGGAGGTAGGTGGTGGTGGTAACGTACCCTGTAAAGCAAGGAGTAGGAAGGTAGCTCTCTGCCCTTGGGAGAGGAGGAAGAACTGAGACTAAGCAGCCTTGGACAGCTACAGCAGGAGCAGAGGACCACACACCATCCCACCCCAACCTGCAACAAATGACCCGAGAGGACAGAGGCTGCCAGGGAAAGAGGATCACAGAGGGCTAAGCAAGGACCAGGAGGAGCTAGCAGTACATGGGGCTAGGAACAGCCCCCTGTCTCTGTCTAAAAGCAATACAGAAAAGGGGAGAAAGATGCTGAGAGATCAGGGTAAGGAAACAGCCTGCTAAGGGACATACAGGAAATACTGGCTGGAAACTCTGGCCCCAGGTCCCTACATCTGGAGGCCAAGATCAGCATCAAATCCAGCACAAACTCTACTGCAGACCTGGTAGTGCTATGCAGCAGCTTTGGGCTCTTGGTGAACACCAGAGGAACTTTGTTTTCTGGTTTTTTAAAATTTTATTATATTTTTCTTCTTTCCTTGCTGGTTTGTTGCCTTTCCTTTTTTTTACTTTGTCTTTTACCTATATATTTGTCCTGATCTATTTGTCTTGTTTCCCCCTTTCCTCAATTTACTTCTCTAGACTTAATCATATTTTCATATGAGTGGATAATCTCTCTAATTTTTCTGGTAAACTTCAATGATCCCTTGCTTGCTCCTTCATTCTTTCTCTTCAGCCCTCTCCTCTACTTTCCCAAATCTTGTGTGATCATCTTTTGTCCTTCAGGTTTGCTTATATTTCTTTTCAGTTATTTCTTTTTTATCCACTCTCCTTCTTAAATTTCCCCATCGCATGATAAAACCACTCTACTGAGGGTAAACACTTTGTATAAAACACTCAATTTATGATCAGTTTTGTTAAATAACTGTAGATTTTGCTCCTATGGTTTAAGGTACAAAATTAATAGTTACCACGGTTTTCAATTTTTAAACTGTACTTGATGCTATTGTTATTGCTAGTTATACTACTTTAGCAAGGATGTCATATCTGTTGTAATCAGTTGTTCTCACTTCTGCAACAATACTAGGAATCTCTGGGAAAACAACCTCACCACACCCCAGACCCAAAGTACTGGGAAATTAGCCATACAGATACAAACATCTCACTCTTAATTAATTGGGAAGGTAGGATCTAGGGACAGATACAAACCAAGAACTTTCAACACAGAGTAAATATCCCTGATGAACAGACTTACCTAGAGAAGCCTTGATACTACTGATAAAGCTACCTAACTCAAAAACTTACAAGGATAAACACAGAAAATTAAATCAAATTTTTAACATAGAAAATGACAAGACTCAGAAGCAAAATGCAACCTCAGACCTCCAGCCCACCCAGAACAAGTTCAGGAGACAACAAGATACAGGAAAATGGAAGACACATACATGAAATTTCTGAAATGATAGCAACCAAAGAAAAGAAACAAATCCATGAAACTATAGAAGAAATCCAATCAGAAATACCCTCTCAGGTTAAAAAAAAATGACAACAATCATAAAGAAATTGCTCAGAAAATCTAGAATACAAATAGATTAAAAAAACAGAGGACCATAGGAAAATGATGAAACCTTGAATAATTAATATAGGATAGAAAGAAAATGCACAAAATGGATTCAAACAGAGATCTAGGAAATTAAAAATTCCATCGAAAGCTGGCAAAACCACTTGAATGAAACTGAAGATGGACTTTCAAACCTTGAAGGCAGTGTCATGGCTAGCAATTATGAAAGAAAAGATCTTGTAAAAATACCAAGGGGTCCGGAAATAACAATTCAACAGCTTGCAAGACGATGCAAAGAAAAATAATATAAGGATAACTGGTGTGTCAATCAAAAAATAGTAGTCAAAAGAAATGATGTAAAAAACTATTTGCAGAAGTAATAGCAGAAAATTTCCCAAATATGGGGAAAGAATCTGACATACAGATAAGTGAGGCATATAGAACTCCAATTAGCCATAACCAAAATAAATCTACATTGAGACATATAATAATCAAGATCCCTGAAACTAAGCACAAGAAGAAAATATTAAAAACTGTTAGAGAGAAAAAAAAAGCTGTTAGAGTAAAGAACCCAGTCTCCTATAAAGGAAAGCCCATCAGAATCATGGCAGACTTCTCAACAGAAACCCTCAAGTCAAAAACAGCTTGTAGTGAAGTATTTCAAGTTCTGAAAGGAAACAATTTCCAAACCAGATGAATGTACCCTGCAAAACTATCTTTCAAACTTAACAGAGAAATAAAATACTTCCATACAAAGAACAATTGAAGAAATTCACCATGACCACCAAAAGAATACTATGAAAGGTAATGAAAAATATTCTATACAGAGATAATGACCACAATTCCAAGAACAACAACAAAAAGAAACCACCAGGCAGGACAAGCAGTTAAACAAAGGGGAAAAGCAGGGAACCACCAGCTGGAAAATAACATGCCAAAAATAAGCCAGTATATATCAGTTACAATCATCAATGTAAATGACCTCAATTCACTAATCAAAAGAAACAGACTAAAAGAATAGATCAAGAAACAAGATCCAGGGGTCTAGGGATTTAGCTCAGTGGCTCAAGTGCTTACCTGGTAAGCATGAGGTCATGAGTTTGATACTCAGTACAAAAAGAAAAAGAAGATCCAAAAATATAATGCATAGAAGATTCATATTTAATTAAAAAAGAAATTCATAGACTAAAAGTCAAAGGATGGAAAACAGTGCTCCATGCAACAGGAACCCAGAAAAAGCAGGGGTAGCTCTTCAGTTTTCAGACAATGTTAACTTCAAACCAAGAATGATTAAAAGTGATAAAGAAGGTCACTACGTACTTGTTAGGGGAAAAATTCAAGATAACAATCATAGGGGCTGGAGATTTAGCTCAGTGGCCCAAGCACCTGCCTGGCAGGTGTGAAATTGAGAGTTCAATCCCCAATACCAATAAATAAATAGATAAATAAATAACAACCATAAATATTTATGTACCAAATATGGGAGCACCCAAATATATAAGACAAACATTCATAGACATGAAAAATCAAATGAGCAATAACACAAATGTAATGGGGGACCTTAATACCCCACTGTCACAAATAGATCAACCAGAAAAAAACTCAGCAAAGAAATACCAGAACTAAACCAACAGAGTGTTCCACCCAGCAACATCAGCATGCACATTTTTCTCAGCTTTGCATGGTACATTCTCTAAAATAGACCATACACCAACCTACAAAACATGCAAGGAATTGAAATTATCCTATGTATATTATCTGATCATAGTGCAATGAAATTGAAAATTAATGGCAAAAGAAACTGAAAAAACTCCATAAACACATGGAAATCAAATAACATCCTGCTAAACAACCAATCAGTCACAGAGGAAATAAAGGAAAAAATTAAACTATATGTACAACTAAATGAGAATGTAGACACAACATACTGGAAGTTACAGGACACAATGAAAACAGTCCCAAGAGGAAAATTTATAGCAGTGAATTCTGACATCAGCAAAATAGAATGAGCATAAATAAACAAGCTAATGCTACACTTCAAGTTTCTAGAAAAAGAAGAGCCAGACAAACCCAAAGCCCATACAAGGCAGGAAATTAAAAAGATAGAGAAGTAATTGATGTAGTGGAGACCAAGAAAACGATATAAACAATTAATGAATTGAAGACTTGGTTTTTTCAAAGAATAAACAAAATTAATAAACCCCTGGACAACCTTATCAAAAAAGGCAAAGACTCAAATGCATACACTGAGGAGTGAAAAAGGTGAAATCACTACAGAACCTGTGAAAATTCAGAAGATCATAAATACCTACTTTGAAAATCTTCACTCTCATAGGATGGAAAACAGAAGAAATGGACAGATTCCTAGATATGCATGAACTGCCAAAACTGAACCAAGAATATATAAAATTCTAAATAACTCATATCAATTAATGAGACTGAAAATATAATTAAATACTTACCAACAAAGAAAATTCCAAGTCCTGATGGATTTACTGCTGAGTTCTACAAGACATTTAGAGAAGATTTAATGCCACTACTCCTCAAACTCTTTCATGAAATTGAAAGGGAAACAATTCTCCCTAACTCATTCTGGAGGCAAGTATTACCCTGATACCAAAACCGGAGAAAGACAACCAAAAGAGAACTACAGGTCAATTCCCCTGATAAAATAGATGAAAAATTCTCAACAAGATGCTAGCAAACAGATTAGAGCAAATCATCAAGAAGATTATACACCATGATCAAGTAGGATTCATCCCAGGAATGCAGGAATGGTTCAACATATGCAAATCAATAAATGTAATACACCATATTAACAGAGCCAAAGACAACCATCATATGCTCATCTCAATGGATGCATAAAAAGCTTCTGATAAAGTCCAGCACTCATTTATGATAAAAATCCTACAGAAAAATCAGAATAGAAGGTCTGTACCTCAATCCAATAAAAGCATTTATGACAAACCAACAGACAACATCATACTAAACATACAAATACTGAAATCTTTCACTCTAAAATCAGGAACAAGACAAGGATGTCCACTATCACCACTCCTATTCAATATAGTTCTAGAAACATTATCCAGAGCAATTAGACAAGAGAAAAAAATAAAAGGAATAATGATAGGAAAGGAAGAAGTTAAAGTATCATTATTTGCAGATGACACGATGCTCTACATAGAAGACCCCAAAAACTCCACCAAAAGACCTCTAGATTTAATAACAAAATTCAGTTGTGTAGCTGGATACAAAGTCAACACTCAAAAATGAAATATAGAGGAATCAACCTAACAAAGGAAGTAAAAGATCTTTATATTGAAAAGTGTAGTATTCTGAAATAGGAGATTGAAGAGGATATTAGAAAATGGAAAGACATCCCTTGCTCATAGATAGGAAAAACCAACATTGTGAAAATGACCATACTCCCAAAATTGTTATACAGATTTAAAGCAATCCCAATCAAAATACCATTAGCATACCTCACAGAACTAGAGAAAACATTCTCAAAATTCCTTTGGAAGCAGAAGAATAGCAAAGGTAGCCCTCAGCAACAAAAGCAAGACAGGAAGCATCACAACCCTTGACTTGAAATTATACTACAAAACTACTGTGATAAAATCAGCATGGTACTGGCAGACAAAACAAAACAAAACAAAACAAAACCAGACCTGAGGATCAGTGGAACGAATTAGATGTTGATGCAATTACAAACACAATCAGCCACCTTATCTTTGACAGAGGCTAAATATGTTCACTGGAAGAAATGCAGCCTCTTTAATAAATGGTGGTAGAAAAACTGACTCTCTACGTGTTGAAGACTAAAACTAGACCCATGTCTATCACCAGGCACTAAATTAAAGTCAAAATGGATCAAAGACCTAAATATTAAAACAGAAAAACTAAATCTGCTGGAAGAGAAAGTAGATAGAAATCTTGCAGATATAGATGTAGGCAGAAAATTCATGAACAAAATCCAGACTACATGGGAAATACTTCAAAGAATCAACAACTGGCATCTCATCTTATTAAAAAGCTTTTGCACATCAAAAGAAATCACCAACAGAGTGAAAAGACAACCCACAGAGTGGGAAAAAAAATTAGCCAATTGTTCTTCAGACAAAGGACTTATATCTAGAACATGTAAAGACTTAAAAAATCAGACCCCCCCAAATTCAAAGACCCAAACCAAAAATGGACATCTGAGATGAATACACACTTCTCTGATAAAGAAATACAAATGGCAAACAAATATATGAAAAAAATGTTCAACATCATTGGTTACTCGAGAGATGTGACTTAAAACAACACCAAGATTCCATCTCACTCCAGAAAGGTTAGCATCATGAAATCAACAAATAACAAATGCTGGTGGGACTGTGAGGAAAAAGGAACCCTTCTTCACTGTTGGTAGGAGTACAGACTGGTGCAACCACTGTGGAAATCAGTATGCAAATTCCTCAAAATCTAGGATTAGAGGTCCATTTGGATGTAGTTATTCCCCTTCTGAGTATCTTTTCAGAAAAGTTAAAAACATCATAGCACAGCAATATATGTGCACCCATGTTTATTGCACCACAATTTGTAATAGCTAGTTCTTGGAAACAACCTAAATGCCCATCAACCAAGGAATGGATAAAAAAGGTGTGGTATTTTTATGCAACAGACTACTACTCAATCCTAAAGAAGAATAAACTTGAGACCTTCATAGGTAAATGGATGCAACTTGAGACCATACTCACAAATGAAATAAACCAGATTCATATGTATAAGCATCATATTGTCTCCCTGGTATAAGAAATTGAAAGAATAAATGAGATCTAAAATGCACAATAGATATTGTGATATGGGAAGAAATTGTTCAAAAGGAAAAAGGAACTAGCATAGGAGAAGGGGAAAGGACTGAAGGGAAAAGGTAAAAAGTGCAAGTCAGTTATACTATTAGTGTCTCTTAGCTCATTGAAAAGGAAGGCTTGTGCTAATATTGATTAGAGAAATTTCAATGCTCATAACTTGTACTCTGAATAATGATTGTAAAGATAACAGTATGCAGTGTGTTAACTACTGCTATTCTCTTATTATTTTGTTTCAAAATTTTGTTTTACCTTTTTTCCATAAAATAATTTTTTTAAAAGGAGTGTAATGCTGGGATTAAGGGTGTCTCACCCCACATGAGGGTTGTACCACCCAGAAGGTGGATAGCCTGGGTGGAATACAAAGGATCAGAAAGAAGGCTGAGTGCTTCTGCTCCCCCGCCACCCTCCTCTGCCCGCCCCCCACGCCATGAGCTGCTTCGCCTCTGCGATGCCCCTCTGCCACGCCACCCTGCCCCAGAGCCAGACGAGTACGGACTCAAACCTCTACAGACTGTGAGCTAAAATAGACCTTTCCACCTTCGACTTTGGGTGTTGTCTCTGCAACAAGGAGAGTAACTAGGACAGATGCCCTCAGGATACACGGGAACCGTCCGCAGTGACCTCTAGTCTGGCTTGGAGCGATCGTGAGATCAACAGCACAGAACCTATGTTCAAAACAATTCTCCTTGAAATCTCTGAATCACTGGGCTCTTGTATTCATAATTCCTTACAAGCATCTCTTTTTTATTTCTGCCAACATTTGAATATTCCTTAAAATGTGATTTCTGACAAGCAGTGAGAAGGAAATTCTTGCTTCTCTTCCAGCCCCTTGTGTTATCTCTTTGGACTGGGTACCATCATTCATCTCCTTCTTGGCCTATGTTTTTTAAGTGCTAAATTTTCCTTCTTAGGCAGAAGGGGATCAAAGGGCTCTAGCTAAAGCTCGTATGTTCATGAGGAATGCGAAGAGCTATTCCCTGAAGACAAAGAGGTGGCTTCTCGCTGCAGAAGGCAGCGTAATGATCCCAAATCCAATAAAGAGAGAGCGGATGGTGATAGTTGAGCACAAAAGCCAAAGCAGAAAGATTCAAGCATCTGCAATGTGGATGCTCCCAGAATTCAAATATCAGGAAGAGAGGAGGTGAGCAGCTGTTGACTGAGGGTCAGTGGGAAAATACGATTACATAGAAATGCTTGCTGTCTTCGATTCTGTCCCAAGAGTCAGCGAGAGTTGTGCAAGGCTGAGCCCCTCGGGCTCAAAATCCAGGCCAGGACAGATAGTAAGAGTCTCTAGCTTTTTACGCATTCCCTGCGCACACCTGACTCTCTCATTCCTTCCAGCTTATCAATTTTAATTATATTTTTAACTAGTTTTGTTTAGTTTTTTTTCCTGGCTTAAAACATTTCCTTGGGTTAGAGTTCTCTTTTTACTCTGAATTAAAAAGTTATACTCTTCATAACTCAAACAACAACATTTTGGCAGGAAGTTAGCAGAAACATATGGGCCTCAGCATTTTGATGCCCAGACTGGCTTCTGCCAAAACATTTCTTTGCTGTCACACAGATAGCAGCAATGTTTGGGACTGTTGGGGGATCATCCCACACAGCTCAGACTAGGGAGCATGGCTGCCTAGTGGCCTCCGTCTGGGCCGAAGGACTCCCCACCCTGACTGTGAGAGTCTGCAGGAGTGGGAGAGAGGGCTGGCAGGCAGTGTCGGCTTCTTCGTCCTGCTCAAGCTCCAGGTGATGTCCCTTAACTTTGGCAGCTCACGGCAGTGATAGGGTAGCAGGGAAAGGAATGGGAAGGTACTGGTGTGAAACCAAATCAGAAAACAGAGGAAACAGGAGCCTTACTCCTCTTAAAAAGAGGTGATGTAGTACAAGAGGTTGGCTGGACAGGTCATGGAGCACTGTGGGGAAGGCAGTTGCTGGAGCTCAGTGGACATCGGAGTTGTGATGGGCCTTTCCAGGAAGATCGAGAGCCAGAGAAAAGACTCTCCAGTGCCTCCTGGTCAGACACACTGGCTTCCCTCCTTCCATCCTCTCCTCTTCTTCCTGTGCTTTCAGTCAGTAACTCAAAAGGCGGTAAGCATGGGAGCCTGGAACATCAGCCCGCAGTACAGAACTGAACAAGGGAAGGGCTGGGATGGACCTGGGAACACACAGTCCGGACAAACTGCCTGGGGTGGGAGGAACTGACGGCCGCAGTGGAGCAAGCCTTCCAACCCTGCAATTTAAAGGAGAAATACACAAGTCCCTGGCCATTTTTCTAGACTAATTCAGTGCATGGAGTGTTGGCACAGGAATGAAAGTTTACTGAACTGTGATGGCGCTTGTTTCATGTGATCGCCTATTTAATGTGATCTTCAGTATATTCTGATATATTAGAAACTTTGCAATTAGCACGTGAGAAACAAGAGGCAAATGAAGTTAAAGATCTGTCTGAGGAAGTGGTGGGGCAGTGTTCACTCCATCACCTCCCCAGCCCCGGACCCCAGCCCGCCTGCCGCCTCTGCGCTCTGTGGCCTCTGCTCCTCACTCACCATTGGCAGTGGGGCCCTAGGTTCCTCTGGGACTTAGAAGGCCCTTCGGAGAGTCTCCTTTGAGGAGTTACTTCTAGGAATACCTTGGCCCAGAATCATCATTCTTGGCTCCCCCGTGTCCCCATTGCTTGTTGTTTTGTACATTCCTGGTTCTCCCCTTCCTAGCAAAGGCATACACTTGTGGGGTGGGAGAGGGGGAATGTTCAGTTCTTCTGTTTGCTAATTATAAAGCTGCCTTATTTTCCCTTTTAATTCATGCCAAGTATTTCTGCTGGATATGAACTTCAGTTACAACCATAAAATTATACATTAATAACCATGCAGCTATCCTAAAACCTTGGTGTACTACTCTTTCTGCTGTTTCATTTCTAGGCAATTGAGACCACAAGGACCAACTACTGCACTGTTAAGGTGGCAAGCAGAGGCCAGTGGGTGGTAAAGGACAGCTCTTTGGACAGAAGCTGCTTAACATTTTCAGCATTCAGCTCATGGAGCTCCCAGCTGAAATAAACTGGTTCTGTGGATTTCAGGGAATAGAACAATGTCTGCAAGGAGGCCCAATGTATAGGCCAATGCGTACCTCTCCAAAGACAGGAAGTCTGATTTAAGTAAGTGGGTTGGTAGCAGAATACATAGGAACCACAGCACGAAAGTCTTTATGTGGTGAGATCAGACCATTAAAGATAGAGGAGGAACTGGAATGTCGTGTTAAAGCACAGAACGTCTCAAACAAACATCAGAATCATCGGGGTCATTAAGAAAGGCACTCAGCTGCCCGGAAGGGTGCTTGTTTAGTCTCTCATTACACAAGTGCCACTCCGACTAGAGAGGCCAGGGATACCACAGTCAAAGTGTGCTTGCCCCGAGGAGTCTACCATGTCACAGGGGACAGTGGAAGTAAACACAGCGGGGTGTTCGGGGGACAAAAGGAAGCATCTCAATTCCCTGGAGGTAGGAAGGGCACACAAGAAGTTTCTTAAGTGAGGGAGACATAGATCACTCAAGGAAATGCAAACGGAAGTCAGGAGATAAAGTACAAAAGAAATGAATTGGGGTCCACCTTCTGGAAGGTTTCATATAAGAAAAGGTATGCTTTCTTTCTCACCAAGCTAGTGCAGTGTGCTTCAAATGTTTGAAGTAGAGGAGGCACAGGAACAAATGTGACTTTAGAGAGGTTATGTTAACGATAAGATAGATGATGGATTGAAAGGAATCAGCTGACAGCAAGAAAGAAGTTAAGGTGGTGCTTCAATAAACAAGAAAGAAACGAGAAAGACCTGGAATGAGAGATTAGCAGTGGACGTGGATAGAAGCGATTAAAGGCTGAAAGTGAGACTGCGGTGGGGGGCTTATGTCCAATTTTCAGATTTAAGAACTTCAGGTATTTTCAGTTTTTAAACAAAAACAACACAGTTTTAGGCAGGTTGGGTTTGAGCTGCTGTGGGGATCCTGTTGGACAATTAGGGGAAATACTTGAACTGGTAATGAATATTTGGAGAATCATTAGCATTGGCTTGGGTCACTGGAGTGGAGACATACCATCATCCACGGGAGACATTGGTGACAAGGAGAATGAGGTTAAAACTCTCAGGAATTCCAACACCTAAAGAGATGAGAGAAGACAACTGGGAAGAAGGGGCCAGAGGGAAAAGTGGAAAAGTTCAGTGCCATGGGAGTCAGGGGAAAGGGTCTTCAGGATGATGGTGAAGATATATACCACTCAAACATTGCCAGGAGACAAGGCCTAAAGTGTTTCCACCGCTTTTGGTAAATAAGAAGTCACGGATGAGTCTTTCACCAACGAGTCTTTTTGTTGGTTTGTTTATTCTGCATGCATGGGAATTGGGCTATCTGACTTTAAACAAATAATTTAATAATAATCTCTACTTCATTTACCTTCATGAAAGTTAAATGAAATCTCTTCCTATCAAACAGTCCTCTCTGGAATTTATTTCCTTGCAACCACAGTGTTCTAATATATTTTCAAAATATATGATCTTGAGGCAAAGATAGTCTTTTCAGATATTCAATGTTTTAAAATAAATCTAGGGATATAGTTCAATGGTGTTTGTCTACAGTACACAGAGCCCTAGGTTTGATTCCCTGCACTGAAAAAAATAAAAAAATAATATAGATATTATACTCTTCACAAGAATTAACTCAAAATGGATCACAGACTTAAATGTAAATAAAAAATCTATAAAACTCCTAGAAGTTTGCATTGGAGAAAACCTAACTGACCTGGGGTATGGAAATAACTTTTAGATGCAACACTGAAGACATGATCCAGGTAAAAGAACAATTGATAATCTGGTGTTCATTAAATTACAAAACTTCTGCTTCACAGATTCAGAGAATATATTTGTAAGACATATCTAGGGAGTTTTATGAGTCTTTTTTATAAAAGGACTAATACCATTTGTGAGGCCTTCACCTATCAAACACATATCAAAGACCTCTCCTCCTGATACCATGACACTGGGGATTTGGTTTTAACCTAAGAACTATAGGGTAACACATTCAGTCTACAGAAATAACAAAATGAACAGTTTCATTTTAAAATGAATAAAAGACCTGAAAAGATACCTCACCAAAGAAGATATACAGATGGTGAACAAGCATATGAAAAGATGCTCATCCTCACGTAAGAAAATTGTAAATTAAAATGAGATAACACTACATACCTATTTATATGGCTCAAATTCAAAATATCCAAATGTGAGAGAGGGTGTGGAGAAACAGGAACTCTCATTCATTGCTGTGGGAATACAAAATGGTAAAGCACTTGGAAAGACAGTTTGACAATTTCCTACAAAACTTAGCATAACTTTATCATACAATCCAGCAATCACACTTCTTGATATTTACCCAAATGAGACTAAACATATGTCCATAGAACACTTGCACATGGTGTTTATAACAGCTTTATTTATGACTGTCCAACCTTGGAAACAACCAAGATGTCCCTTAGTAGGTCAATGGGTAAATAGACTGGTATGTCCAGGCAACATGATTTTCTTCAATGCAAAAACAAAAACAAAACAAAACAAAAAACCTGAGTTAACAAGCCACCAAAGAACACTGAGGAGTTTTAGATGCACATTACAAAATAAAGAAAGCCAGCCTGAAAAGGCAACATGCTACTCTATGTGATTCCTATTGTGAGACATTTTGGGCAAAAACCTAAAATTTTGAAGTTAGTAAGAAGAACTTTGGGAAGAGAGAGGGAGAGACAGACTGTCACACTTTCTTGTTGCCCAGATGCAATACCCAATACCCATAATTTAAAGGAGGAAAGTTTTATTTTGGCTGTTTGTAGAGATTTCAGTCCATAGTCAGCCAGTCACAAGGCAGAGGGACATGGCGGAGGAGGTTTGCTTATCACATGACAGCAGGAAGTAGCGAGGGATCAAGGCAAGAGGAGGAATTATACCCTTCCAGGCCATGCACAGGGCGGCCCATCTCTTCCTACGAGGCTTCACCTCCAGCTTCACACCCAGCTATAAACCCATCAGTGAACTAACCTCGTCATGAGTATCACGCTCCAGTCATGTCCCAAAGCCCTGCCTATGAGCACATAAACCTTTGGAGGGGCATCCAGATATAATCCACAGCATTCTGTCCCTGGCCCATAAAATTCATCCCTTTATACAAAATGCATTTAGTCCATTATTAGGTATTGACAAAATACTAACAGTTTCAGCATTGCTGAAAACTCCAAGTCCAAAGTCTCCTTTGGGATTTAAGGCCAACTTAGTGAAGCCCTGTAAAAATGAAAAGAAAGTGAAACATTTCCAAACATACAATGGTACAGGTTAAGCATTTCCACTCCAAAAGGGAAAGATAAGGGAATAGAGGACAATGGGACTAAAACAAGATCAAAAGTCAGCAGAGCAAACATTAACACCCATAGTTCCATGTCTAGAACCTGGGACAATCAACCTGTAACCTGGTGGCAGGTTGATTATATTGGACTGCCTCCATCATAGAAAGGGCCGTTCTTTGCCCTTACTGGCATGGACATTTATTCAGGGTATGAATTTGCCTTCTTTGCATGTAATACTTCTTCCAAATTACCATCCATGGATTTACAGGGTAGCATTGCTTCTGACCAAGGAACACATGTCACAGCTGAAGAAGTCAGGCAATGGGCCTATGCACATGGAATTCACTGGTCTTACCACATTCCTCACTGTTCAGAGGTGGCTGGATTTATGGAAATGTGGAATGACTTTTTGAAGACGCAGTTATTGTGCCAAGTAGTTGAAAATACCTGGCAGGGATGAGACAGGGTTCTTCAGAAGGCTCTATGTGCCTTAAATCAACATTCACTCTATATGGATGTGTCTCCCTTGGCCAGGATTCTCAGGTTCAGGAATCAAGAGGTGGAGGTGGGATTGGTACCACTCAGCATCACCCCTAGTGATCCACTAGCAAAATTTCTGCTTCCTGTTCCTGCAGCTTTATGTTCTGCTGCTTAGTTCCAGAGTGGGGAAGCCTTGTTCCAACACTTACTCCATTAAAAAGGAAGCTAAGATTTACTCCTGGTCATTTTGGATTGTTCATACCTCTGACTTAACAAGCCAGAAAGGGAGTTACGGTGTTCGCAGAAGTGACTGATCCACATAAGGGAAATTTGTACCATTACCCCATAATGGAGGAAGAAAAGATTATAACTGGAGTGCAGGAGATCCTTTAGGACACCTCCTACTATTACAATGCCCTGTTACTAAGGTCAATTGAAAACTAAAACAACCCAATCCCACCAGGATGACAAATGCCCTATAACCTTCAGGAATGATGTATCTTCACCTAACTAGGGGAAGAACTGAGAGATCTGCTGAGGAACTTGCTGATGGTCAAGGAATACAGAATGAGTAGCAGAAGAAGGTAGTTCTGAATATCAGCCATGACTCCATGACCAGTTACAAAAACAAAGATTGTAATTGTAAGTGTTCTCTCCTATTTTTTGATATGTTTCATTTGTAACATATCAAGTTGATAGACTTAATATTGGTTCTTAAGCATTGTTAAACTTATGTTAGTCATAATGTTTAAGTTATGAAATGCTAGGAAGTACCACCCAAAGAAAAATTTGCTTTCTATTCTGAGGGGAGAATTACAGTGCTTTCATTTGTATGCAGAATAATTGTACTATGTTAGGTCTAATTATGAACTTGCTACTGTATCAAGAGACTAAACATGGTTTAAGGAAGTGTGTCTGGTTGTCAAAGCAGCAAGGGGTAGATTGTAATAGTTATTTGTGGTGTCAACTTGAGTAAGAAATGCCAAGCTGGCTTAGCATAGTTCTAGATACATCTGGATCCTGGACTTACTGAAGACAGAAGCCCCACCCTGGGCGTGGGTGGCACCAACCGACAGGCTTGTAGCCTGGATGGAATAAAAAGGGAAAGAAGAGGGAATTTTCATTTCTGTGTCTTCAGAGAAGCTACAGTCTTCACCATCACCTTTGGACTTCCATCTCCAGGTTTCCAACACAGATTGTTCAGCTTCCTGATATGAACTTCCTGATATCTCTGCAGTGAGCTCCATGCCTTCAACTTTTGATCGGATCCTTCAAATCTCCAGCACATAGATGGCCCTTTTGTGTTCTTCCACGCCTGACTATACAGGTGGCCATTGTAAGCCTGCCTTGTAACTTTAGGGTAATGAAGCCATTGTGTCTGATGCTACAATGGTAGGTACATGCCATTATACATTTGTCAACATCCATGGAGTATAAAACATAAAGAGTGAACACTAATGTAAACCAAGGACTATGGTTGATATTGATGTTTCAAAGTAGGTTCATCAATCATAACAAATATACATAGGTTAGTTGGATTTCTATCACTGTAACAGAATATCTAAGTAAATCAACTTACAACGAGGAAAAATTTATTTTGGCTCACTGTTTCTGATGTATAAGTGGCTAAATACTTTCCACATGCCCTATTGCCTTTAGGTGGAGAAGGTGTAGCAGAGGATGCTGCTCACATCAAGACAGCTGGGAAACAAAAAGGAAGCAGAAGGGGCCAGGGTTCCAGTGTCCCCATCAAGGGCACATCCAGTGACCTGATTTCCTTCTGCTAAAGCTCCACCACTGCCTGATAGTTTACAGGTTGGCAGTGGAAACCTCGCCAGCATGTACCCATCTGGGAATATGTTCTAAGTTGTTTGTTGATGACTCTGAAAGCTGGTATGTTGAATGGGCTCCACACTTCCTTCCTCAAAGTTTGGGAATGGAAACCCTTTATGGGTTGATAAGTCCGACAGATCTGAACTGTGAACAATGCACTGATTATCCGTATCTCTATTTTTATTCAACATTGTACCTGAGATCATAGATGATGTGACAAAGTGAGAAAAAGGAATAAATATGGATTGAAAAGATGTAAAACTGCCTTTGTTTGCATAAGATTGTGTATATAGTTGAAAGGAATCTATAATCTATTAAAACAAATCTATTAAATTCAACAAACTTATCTGTCAATTAATATAACCCTAATCAAAACTCCAACAAGATTAATTTATATAAATTGACAACATTATTTTTAAATTTATGTGGATATGGAGAAGACTTAGACTCACCAAAACAATTATAAGATGAAGAAATTTGTGTATTTACATTGTCATGCTTTACAACTTTATTAAGTTACTCAACTCAGTGTGACATTTAGCTATGAAATAGAATAGAGAAGTTTAGAAAAAGACCAACTGTATTCAATCAATTGTCACCAATGACCCCATGCATTTAAATGAAAAAAAGGAAAGTCTTTTCAGTAAACAATGCTGAAGCAGAAAGGTATCCCTATAGGGACAAAGTAAACCTTGACCACTCACTCATGCATATAAATTAATTTAGGTCTAATCATAGACTAAATGAAAGGACACAAAATCTGTAGTTGCTAGAGAAAGCATAGTAAAATATAAGTGGCCTTAGGGTGAAGGAAGATTTCTTGGAGAGAATGTAAAATATACTAACCACACAAAAGTATAATTGTACTACATCAAAATTTAAAACTTCTCATCAAAAAGACATGTTTAAGAAAGTAAAAGTGAAAGCCTTGAGCTATGATATAATATTTGCAACGCATATATCTGAATAAAGGATTAATATCCAGAATATATAATAAACTACAAACCAGTAAGAAAAGGCAAATAGCCCATACAACAGACAAATATCTTAACAGGCACTTCATAAGATAAGATACCAAGTAGCCAATAATATATGAAAAGGCACTGAACATCCTCAATCATGAAGCTGAACATTAAAGCTACAGTGAGAAGCAATTACATACCTGCATGAATAGTCAAATGTTAAAGTGATTGATAAAATGAAGTACATACTGAGAAGGATGTTGAACAAGTGAAATGCTCATAGATTGCCAGTGGAAATATAAAACCAGTCTGGAAAACTGGCAGTTTCCAATAAAGTTAAATATATGTTCACCTTACGATGAGCAATTCTCCTTGCTATACACCCAAAATAAATTAGAGCACATGTCCACAAATCAGTGTGTAGAAGAATGTTTATAGAACCATTATTCATGGTATCCCCAAACTGAAAACAGCCTAAAATCAACAGGAGCATAGATGAACATAGTTTGATGAATATGTAGAGTGAAATAATGTCATAATAATAAATAAAAATTACTGAAACAAAAAACCTACATGAGTCTCAAAACATCATGTTGAGCAAACTAAGATAAACACAAAATTTGCATACACTATTATTGCATTTAGACAAAGTAAAAAACAGGACCACTTAATTTAAGGTGATAGATGTCACAACAATTGTTACCTCTGGGGGCAGTTATTGACTGAGATAGGCATAAGAAAAATTTCCATGAAATAAAGGAATGTTCTTGATATGAGTGGTATCTTCATCTGGGTCATGGTAATTTTAGGTCTCTCTCTTCCCCCACTCCTTCCAATTTTCCAATATATACATGTACATATATGACATTTAGAATTCCATAAATGTATGTAATCTTTTTGCTTTTATGTGTCACTTACAATAAATTTATGAAAAGTAATTCACCCAGTTGCACATTTTATTTATACATTGTATTACATGAAAATTTAAACAAATAATTCTGAGAGTACTATCCCCTTTTTGATGATAGAATGTTCAAGGTACAATAACTTGTCTTTTATATCAGACAGAATATCCCAGCAAACACCAGACAACTAGATCCCTAAAACATTAGCAATCTGAGGAGTCCTTGGTCTTTGTAAGATGTCTTTCTCACCCTGTTGGGCACATATGTTTCAAGGTGTTCAGAATAATTGGTATTTCCTACTCATCAGGTCTAGTTACCATGTCATTAATGTGTTAGACTAACACATTAGATGATTGACATCTCCAACATAAAAGAGAAGGGGGTTAATTTGGCTCATGGTTCAGGGGATTCAGTACATGGTCAGCTGGCTCTAAAGAAGGAGCGTGATGGCAGGAAGGCATTTTTGAGCAAAGCTGCTTATTTTCTGCTGCATGGAAGTCAGAGTAGGGGTAGAAACAGTGCCAGAGAGGAAGGGGCAAGGAACCAGACACAGTATCCAAGGTCGTACCACCATAACCACAGAGACACACCCACAAGTGTGCTCCACCAATCCCCTGGGAAGATTCCAAAGCCAATCAAGTGAACACTCCTCTCTAAATTCCTCATTGATGTTATTTGTAATATAGAAGAGTAGCATAGCCCTGGAGCGTATCTGTAAATGAACAGGTACTGCTGTCATTCCCAGCTGAATCTGGACTCCTTTTGATCCTCCTTTATGACAGGAATTGGAAGTAATGCATCCACAAGATCAAAAGTAGTATTCCAAGTGCCAGAAGCTGTTTGATCTGTTTCAGTAAAGGTGCCTGCCACATTTGGCACAGCAGCTGCCACTGGATATCCTGCTCGTCCTCTTTCATGGTCATTTACTGTCCTCTGCCATGATCCATTTGATTTTTCAGAGACCATCCCAGTGAATTAAAGGAAAATAGGGTGTAACACTCAGCAGCGTTTAAATTTTTGAGAGTGACTCATCTCTGGCATTCATCTGGGATGTGGCCACACTTTAGTTTTATTTGCTTCCAAGGATGAAAGGTAGAAGTACAGGCCCAAGAGCTTCCTGTATTCATCTGAAATTGTTCCTGTAGCAAATTGCCACAAATTTAAAACTTAAGAGAATAAAAATAATTTATCTTTTTGGAGATCAGAAGTCCCAAATAGGTCTTGCTTAGTCAAAGAATCATGGTGCTAGCAGAGGTCTGCTTATTTTGAGATCTAGTTCTTTCCTGGACTTTTTCCAGCTTCTAGAGGCTTCTTTCATTCCTTCACTTAGGATTCCTGCCTCTGATGTCCAAGCCAGCATCTCCATCAGTCAATTATCTCTCTAAGTGACTTCCTCTCCAACCTCCCTCTTCCATTTTTAAGCCAACTTGCAGTGACATTCAGTCACTTAGAGAATGCATAAAAGTCTTTACAATTCAAGGTTAGCTGATTAGTAACCTTATTTCCATCCACAACCTCAGTGACTCCTTACACTGTATCTAACACCGCAGGGAGTAGGATTTGGACATATTTGGAGTGCTGTTTTTCTGCCTACCACACATCTATCATTTTCCCTTATCATAACAAATCAAGTAATGAACAGGAGGGTCTGTCAGCTTCTAGATAACTGCATCTTGATGAAGTTTGTAGGGTCTAGAAAAAAATCACCACGGAGCGGGGCTGCAGATCCATTATATCCACTGTGAGATGGACCTAAGATGGGATTCACTTGTTTTATGGCCTCAAGTCCTCCATCAGCATTTTGGTTTTCTTTCTTTCTTTGTTTTTTTTTTTTTTGTTTGTTTGTTTTGTTTTTTGTTTTTTTTTTTTTGTGGCACCAGGGATTGAACTCACAACCTCGCATCTGTCAGACAGGCGCTTAAGCCACTGAGCCAAACTCCTGGCCAGCATTTTGGTTTTCTTTGTTTACTGGTATAACCTATAATCCAGTACCCAATAGCCCTTGAAAGATCTGCTTTCCCAGCCATACAGTTATCTGTAAATGACCCTATGTCTTATCGAATTGAGATAACAAAATATGAGTATTATATATTCAGGATCATGGCATATTTCCTCTAAGAAAAACAGCCTTCCCTTCAGTTAGGGTCTGAGAACAGAGTGAGAGATCCTGATTTTCCAAGATGGCATTTGACACCAGCTTTTTGCTTACCCACAATTGGTCTTCTTTGATTGTGTAAGTCAAACACTGTCACCATCACCTTCCCAACCTAAGAAGAGAACAGAATTATCAAGTTCTATTACATAGCTTTACAGATTTCTACAGATCAAAATTTGTGTATTGTCATTCCAGCTATGCCATCAATTTTGGAAATTACATTCACCGCTGATGGGTAAGTTCTGCCACCTGGCCTCTTGTATGCCAGAAGCTTTCCATCTCCATTGATTCTAAATAGCCCAGACTTACAACAGCCTCCCATTTCCCCCCATAACCAACAAATGACAAGAACCATTGGCTTTCTTAATTTTTCACTGCTTTAGTGAAGGAATATCCTCTGGGTGCTCATAGAGAGCACAGATAGACAAGGTGATGTAATAAATGCGTTCAGAATGTCCGCGTCTCTGATCCTTTTGACCTTTGTTTAATACACTGCCAAAACAGCTCTGGCGCCTCCACTTCATTTACTATAGGCCTCCAGAAAAAGATAGGCTTGAGAATTAAGATGGCATTCCTGCAATGCATTAGGCTTGGCTCCAGCAGTCCTTGCCAGGATTTTAAATCTTTCCTGCACTCATATCAATATTCCTCACTATCCAACATTATTCTTTCCAAGCAGGCTCAAGTTACATTCCCAGGTTTATTGCCCCTGAACGTGTTTGTAGGTATATGAACTCTTTCTTTCCATGATATAGACAATGCATCCTACAATCCCCTGCTAAGAATTAGGTCTAGTTTTTTTAATAGACCAGATATCTAGAAACTAGAACCCATGGATTAAACACCTAAATCTTGTAAAATTAAGGAATACAGTCAGACTCATTTGTTTACATATTGTCTATGGCTGCTTCCATGCTAAATTGGCAGAACTGAGCTGTGGCAATAGGAACCATTTGCTGGAAAGGCTAAAACATTTAACAAGTTTGCCAATGCCAAGTATGGATTAGTGTTGGACTATAGAACTTTCTGCAATGACAGAGATGTCCTATAATCTGCATTTTCCCATGGCAGTGTGACTGAGAAAAATAATTTTTCCTTTTATTTCACTGTACTCAATTTTCAATCACAAGTAGCTAAAAGCTATTGATTGGACAATGTATCTAGAAACAGTGAAAGGAACCAGAAAAAGAGTAGAGATCTTAGGGAAAACACATATCATCACAAAGGGGAGTCATCTCAGGGAAGGATTTTTCATGGGCTCTGGAAAATGGGAAGTTGCTTCCCATTAACCAACAGGAGAGAACCGTCCCAACTGTCCACAGGGTTCAGAGGAACCTCTGCACTTTGGCAATGCCCAAGCACATTCATCCTAATTTTAGCATAGAAAACCTTGGAGCTGTGAATTAAACCTCACTGTGCTTCTTCCAGCTTTATATTTAAATCTTGGGACTGGTTTTAGCAGTCTTCTGGATGTGGGAGATGAAAGTCTCTTTAAACTCTACTGCCAAAGTTTCTAGTTTTCAGGCAATACTGTAAGTCAATAGATGATTGATGTAGCTTTATTTTCTTCCTTCCTGTGGATATTAATAACAGCCAACTAACAGCTCCATCTTTGTGATTATTCCTGCCCCATGTCTTTCAGGCACAAGAGCTACTATATAGGCCAGTACATTCCCTTCCTTACAGTCTTGATCTTAATCCAAACCAAATGTCACTCACTTCTTAATGAACTCTAAGAACAGATATTATGCCATGCCAGAGGTAGTCACTATCCCCATTCACCAGCACGGAAGTCAATCCCATATTCCAATCGCCACCTTAGTCTGAGTCTATGCTACCAATAACCACTCTTGGATCAACTTTCTCGGGCTGAATTCCACCAGAAGCTGACTGTGAGGCAAAGATTTGAGTGCCTCTGGTTTATTAGGAGATAATTCTCAGGGGAGAGAAGTAAAGGAATGACAAGGCAAGACAGAAAAAGACGATAGCATAGAAGGAATTAAGATAGATATAAAGGAGACAGGGAAAAGTCTTAATTTTAAAAAATTGTATTTTTAAGAGAGTTGCAACTTCCAGGACACAGTTACCCAAGGCTCTTTGGCCTTCCCTTCGTCAATTTATGCTCCTTTCCCATCACACCCAAGATTCCATAGTCATACTGTAAATCCATAAATGAGTTCTGCTGAGAAAGTAAAAAGCAGAAACCTGATTTTAAGATTTATGACTTGTATCTAGATGTCCACCCAAAGTCTCATGAACTCATACATGGGGTTTTTCAGAGGCTAGATCTAGAGCGTGTGATACTGAGATTAAAACAGCCTGGTTTAGCATAGTTCTGGGCGCACACAATAGGAAGCCACAGCCTGGGTGTGGATGATACCCACCAATAGCCTTACGGCCTGCGTGAACTATGAAAGGTGAGTGGGGCAAAGCAGGCTTCTGCTCTTTGCTGTCTTCTGCCTGCCCTGCGTTCGACTGCTTCCCTCTGTGATGCCCCTCTGTCATGACCCCCATGTTTTGGAACCAGCTGACTATGGACTGAAATTTCTACCAACTGTGAGCTAAAATAACTCTTTCTTTAACTGGTGGTTATCTGGTATTTTGTTCCAGCAATAAGAAAAGTAATTAAGACATGTGATAAACAGATTGAGAGAATCCAAAGAATGTTTAAATTATCCATTTTAACCACCACCACAACAAAACCTAGGCTAATACGTTTCACTAGTAAAATTGGCTATTCTCCTTCTGCTGGGGGGGGTTTGCATCTTTTCTGTACATTTCCACTGCCTCAAGAGAAACATAAACGTTTCCAGTTCCAGAAAATAATGCCCTCCTCCTCTCTAGCCCATACCCTATTTCTTTAAGTGTGCACTTAAAATTCTCCCCAATAAATCCCTTTAGGCCTCTTATTGATATGTCCTGAAAATTGTTTTTCTGTGATGGAAGTCAGCAACCTGCAACCTATTCCACTGGTGGGGTGAATCAGGTTTTCCCAGTCCCAGTTTGGGACGCCCATAGGACCCCACAAGGTATGGTAACAGCACAACGCTTGTAGGCGAGTGAGGCTCGATCCTGTTGATCATCCTGGGTATCCCAGACCTGTCCTCCTACGTTATTAACTGAGGGACCCCCCATTGTGTCAATTCTCTGGCACTTCCATGGTTTCAGATGCTCATATCTTCATATTCGGAAATGGTGAGCATTGAGGTGATCTTGGCAGGGTATAAACAATGTCTGCTACGACACTGAAGACACAGAAAACCCATGAGTCTATTACAGCATTCAAAGAGGAATGGCCAAAACAATAAAAGTAAGTCAAAATGAAATTTCACCCACGCACACACACACACACACACACACACACACAATTCCTCGATCACCTGGTGGGAACTTACATGTTGTACTTCACTGTGACAATCGACAACTCAGGAGGGAAATTAAGCTTTTAACCTAAATTTGCTGTAATGAATGGCATTTTAAGATGATCAATCAATCCCAGTTGAGAAGGAAAGAACTTCTTTAAAGAAAAATTATTATTTTTCATCATCGTTTGGTAACACTAAAATAGCATGAAGTCTTTGATTTGCTTTAACACACTTCAGAATAAAAAAGGGGAAAAATAAAATGAAGGAAATCTGGAATGAATCTGCTGTATGGAGTTTCCTTATATTATTCTCTTTTGTCTTTATGTTTAAATTTTTTTTTACAGAAAAATTTTCTCTTCTTTTTTTATCCTTTTCACCAGTATCATTAGTCTTGGGTTATAATCCATATTACCTATTATTAATATAAATAAAGCACTACGTAATGTAATTAAACTCCAAGTGGCAGCTTTTTTCCTAAATGTAAAGTCCCAATCATGGTGTTAGTTCCTTCCTTCATCCTATTACAACTTTAAAATTTTCCTAGGCAATTGACCCACTTCCCTAGAGCCAGTACTTGCTATGGAATCTTGTATCTGTTCAGACCTCGTAGGTTGGCTGTGTACATTTAAGAACTGAGGAAAGCAGAGCTCCTGTCAGAGTGTGAGGCACACAGCAAGACACTCAGTGCGTGTTAGAGAGACGTGCTTCCCACACTTCCCTCCCCTTCCCAAACCTAAGCGACAAGTTCCAGTTCCTTGGGAAGGCAAACGTGTTACCAGAGGCGGGTTCTAAGTCAACTCTTCAGCACCCCCAGCACCTGAGCACCTGTAGTTAATCAGCTTAATTGCAAAAAGCAAGGTCCTGCTGCAATGGGATAGGCATTGTCTAGATGTTGGCAGACAAGGGGAAAAGCAGCAAGCAAGCTTCCATTTGAGACTTGCTTGCAGACAGGCACTTTCTAGATTATTTTTGTTGCCAATCTCATTTCTTTTTTAGGTTAATTTGCTTTATTCTAATAATCATTTCACTATCAAAACATTTGTACTCCTGAAATGTGCAAATTTAAAAACACATGTAAATGAATACAAAGCAAAATACATATGAACTGATTTCTGCAATTGTTAGCCAATTTTTTTCATGATAGTTTCCTATTTTGTCAATTTTTATTTTTTATTACTACATGTTTTCACTACGTAATGATTGCATTCGTTGTGGGGAATTTCACTTTCATGCTCTTTTAAGAGAAGAGGCTCAATAAATTTAAAACATGGGTCTTGCCTCAAACAGATCAAAAATGTCAAAACTGGAACTCCAATCTATGGGAGATTCCAAAATCCACAGGAAGTTGGTGGTCTGGAGCTCAGGATGAGAGCATCTAGACCAAGAAACAGCAGGACCAGGATTTCTCCAGGAAGCGAAGGTGAGGGTGATTATCTCCTGCATGGGGGAATTTTATGAAGTGTCCTGGGAAACCCACATCCCTCCTCACATTTACAGTGAGGACAATCTATGGGACAATCCTTTTGGTATCTTGGAATAGCCCAGCGTTTAATTGCCAAAGGATTCTCAATTCGGGTTCCCTAGAAAATTCATGATTGTGCTGCTTTTACACACTGAAACAGAAGCACATTAAGAACTAATTTCCAATTTTGTTAATAGAAACTTTAGAATTATAACTGCAGGACTGGGGGCGTAGCTCAGTGCAGAACTGGGCTTAGCATGTACAAGTTCCTGGGTTTGATCCCCATTAACCCGCTACCCCAATTATACTACAAAGTAGGGCATAATTCTGGAAAAATCTATCACCATTTTTCCTCAACTACTTTTCAATGTTTTCCTCAATAGTCAACTGTTTTTCCTTGAAAAGTTATTGATAATTTCCCTTTCTTTAGTCATTTGAAGTCCAGGGCATAGCACATTATAAAGGTAAAACCTATTATTACATTTTCTTGTACAAAACATATAAAGAAGGAAAAATCCTTACACATTTTGTTATTTTTGTAAGTAAAACATACTTACAGCTTTTACATTGGAGGAAGGTATAAATTAGATGGTGAAGTCTGCCCAGGAACCCCATTCTCCAGCATGCACCACATTTAATAGTTTCATGGCTCTTCTTTCAGACTTTTTATTTTACGGAGTTTACAAAGCACTTTCACATACTTCATCTCATTGAAACTTCACAACAGCAGATTTCAATTATAAATATGAGATTGGGGAAATTGTTTTCCAGTGAACTTTAGTAACCTTCTCACAAAGGGAGCTCCCATGACTGACTACCTTCTATTCACATTTTCCCCAAAGCCAGCCCAGGATTGATTCACTGTGACCTTTCATGCTCCATTCATACAGTAAAAAGCAGACTGGGCTGTGGAAAGCAGAATCAACCCAAAATCTGCTAAGCATTTTGGTTCTATCAGCTATATCCTTAGCTAAATGCAGTACATTTGCATGGACAATAGATAAAAATTGAACAGTCTTTCAAAGCATCAAAAAGGTGTTTCTTCAAGTTTACTAACAAAGAAAAATCTGGGGCTAGCCAGTCTTTAGACTGGTGTAATATTGAGTTCAAATTAAGGTAAATTATGGTGTCTTCTTCCATATAAGTGGGTAGAGATAGACTTTCACCAATTACTGTCAGATAAATTAATAGAATAAAATGAGCTCCCACCCCCACCCCTCCACCCCCAGCTAACACCAAAATCTTAGGGCTGATTATTTAATTAGTGGACTCTCTGTTCTAACAGATCTTACAGATAAGATCTTGAAGTCAAAACTGGGATGGGACAGTGTTAGAGAAACGTGGATGACATATACGAATCTGGTCATCATATTTCCACACTGCACTACAGGAAAGATAAAGACCTTGATTCTAAAGACCCCAACCCATATTATCTTTCAAATTACATAGTTTATATATAATTAAATGTCCATTTTGGCCAAGAAGTTGTTTCAAGGAACCCATTATGGTGGCTAAGGACTAATGATGATTACATTTCTCTCTAAGAACAAATGGAGGAATCATTAAAAAAAATTTCAGCCTTCACCTATTTTTTTCCCCAAATCATGAATAAAAAGATTTGCTGGGAAAGTCAGCTCCCTTCACAATTATGACTCTAATATTTGAGGGTTGTACAGTTCTCTTAAATTCTTTGGTCTCTACCCCAAGCCAGAAGAAGTAGGGAGATGAATATCATTTCCACGGTCTCTGGCTTCCACTGCCTAGGAGGAAAATGCAGAGTGACTTAGATCACTGTGACCTAGCTTGAAACGTTGTAATGGCCCTGATAGTGATTCATGTCTTCCGAAACAAACAGCTATCTCTCTAAGCCCTCCTGGCTCAGAGGGGCCTCCTCCACAGGGTTGCCCGTGGTGGCTGTGCTGGCTTTGATGACAAGGTCCTGGCAGCCAGTCTGAGACAGAAAAGAACATTCCTGGAATTTTAAGTGGTTTGGATCAGCAGTTGTCATGTACAATTGATGCTCATTTATATTTCACTAGCCAAAATCTAGTGCTGCCCAAAATTGGGAAAGAAATATTTCAAATACTAATTAGGCCTAATCCTGCCTTAATGTAAAAAATTAGCTGTCCTACCTTCTTTCAATCTTGGTCTCAGAAGGGAGATTTAACATTTCCTGACAGTGCTTTAAATACTTTGCTGTTTAGACATCAATGAATTCACAATAATTATATCAGTTAAACCAGCCTGGCCTTCCAAAGCTATTGTAAGCTTAGGGTACTTTTGAACTCCTTATGGTATTCACCCTTTGATAGTAGGTTTAATAGAGAAAGTGCAAATGGATCACCACTTAACCATTTAACCCATTTAACCCCTTTACCTGTTAATTATTGCTGTAGTTTTGTTGTTAATCTATTGATTTGGTGGTCAATGGTTTTTCAACCCCTTCCTTTCCAGGAAGTTTAATTATGCAGTATCTAGGAGCCTTGTGCTATTCCCAGGGGAGAATTTCAAGAAGGCCTAGTGGTTTTTAATTCTAGGAGAGCAAGCCATAAAGACATTAGTAAACAATCATTAAGAACTGACTTAATATTCTGTATACGAACATTTTATAAGAGCCTCCATTCTGCCATTGCTATAAAAGAGACTGAAAATTATCTCCTTTTACAGATGGAGAAAGCGTGAGATAACAGTATGACATTTTAGGGGAGAGTAGCTGTTTCTTTAGGTAGAAATTAATTCTACCTATCCCCCATCACTCTCTGAAAAACATTCAACAATTTTATCATAGATTTGGTTTTAGTCAGTTGTTTATTCTCTCTCTCTCTCTCTCTCTCTCAACTTTATAAAATACTCAGTTTAAATGCGTATGAGCATTTTCACCTTATTCATCCCACCATCGCCCATCCTTCCACCTCTCTCCCACTCACTAGTGAGCCCATTTTTACTGAATCAAACTCTCTGGAAGAAGGTACTCTTTATATGCTCGTAATGGTCTGAATATGCTTCTTTTTCTCTCCAAAACTCATGTTGAAATTCAGTTCCTCTTATGAGATATTAAGAGGCAAGTTAAGGTGGGCCCTTTAGGAGGTGGTTAGGAGTCCATCCTCATAAATGCATTAATTCATTCATAAAATTAATAGATGAATGGGTTACCTTGAGAGTGAGTGAGCTATGAAAGCCAGTTTGAGGAGGTCTCGGGGAATGTTCCATTTTACACCATATGATACTCTGCGGAGCATCGGGTCTGTCAACAAGAAGGAAATCACCAGTTCTGGTCCTTGACTTAGACCAGAACCAGGAACAAAATAAACTTCTTTGCTTAATGACTTACCCAGTCTGTGGTAGCGTGTCATGATCAGCAGAAAATGGACTAAGACATGCTCTACTGGTGTGATCCAACCTTCGTCTCTAATGGACTAAACCGACACAAAGGAGATCAGTGGAGAGCGACTGTCCTTCAGAGGAACAGTGAAAGAGCGGGAAGACACTTGCAGAAAGTCTTACAGCATGTGCAGGAGTGAGACTGACTCTCTTCTGTGTCCTGGCTGTCTGAGGGGCGTGCTGTGCTAAAACGGAAGTGTGGGCACGGTGAGCGTGGAGCCCTTTTGTTCTCTAAACGATCTCTGAACCCTCCCTCGTAACATCGGAATCTGTCTTGGCTTCCTTGACGCTACAAACAAAACCACTACAGACTTGCTATCACATTTGAACATTTTAAAACTCCTTTTTTCATAATCTCCTATGTAAAAATAAATGAGAGGTTATAGAGTGTATACTTTGTAACAAAACCCACAAATTATCAAATAGATTCACATATATGGTTATGAAATCAGAGAAGCCTACAAAGTGAAGACGCCGCAAGGTCAAAACTGAGAAAGAATCATAACATGATAAGGTTTGCTTCAGACTTCTGAGCCAGCATTTGCCGTGTTTTCTAATGACCAATTTTATTGTTTTGTATTTGACCCATCTCCTGGAAATCTAGATTTTCGCTATTTGTGTGATGTTCTATTTTTAATCCTGCCTCAGTTCATTTACATACTGCTCCAAGATAAATAGCGGCAACTAAATTTGTTATTTTCATTCTAAGTGGGACCACCTTTGATGGTATTAGTATGCTAACTTTGAAAAGGTTGCTCCCCAAAATAATGAATTTGAGTAGTTTATAGAAGTAACACCATGTTGGGACATCACTGTGGTAAGACTTTCAAATCCAGGAGTCACAGGCTATAAGGGCTACTTCTTTTGCCTTTTATTGATTGCATAGACTACTCAATAGAATTCTGTAATTTAAACCTTGCCTGCACATTTGGGAAGCATAAAATAACACAAAAGTCAGTTTACAACCTAAGGGAGGTCATTCACTGTAACCAAAAATTCATGCCCCAGTTGTCATCAGTGAACCTATTAATAAGTTCACACTGCAGAGATGATTCAGCTCTTAACTTCCCAACAACATCAGTGTATTTTTAACTGGCATGTTTAAAAATGGATTTTTATTAGAAAAAAAATAATGTCTAGCTAATTAGCATCAAAATGCTGGAAATAGGGCTTAACTGGCAAAAATAGAAATATTAAAGTCATGAAATGGGCTGGGGGTAGAGCCCGGCAGTATAGCACTTCCAGGCATGAGCCCCTGAGTGTGATCCCCCGTATGAGAGAGACAGAGACAGGGACAGAATGAGAAGTTAAAATAGTCTAGATTTCTTCTCAGCTTGCATAAACAAAATAGACAGAATAATAGCATAGAAAACCCTGAGTCATATACCGTTAGGTGTATTGACTGAAGACTGATTCCCAGATTGTCCTGTGTCTGGTAATTGGCTCAGTCCTCAGTTCCTGACTGGTTTGATGTCCAGAATAAGGTTAATTGAACCCAGTTTCTAGGATTTGGTCACATCTGCCTCCAGTCAACACTGTAAGCACCAGTATAGTTAGAATACTCAAAAGGTCAAAGGAGCTGGGCATAGTGGTGCATGCCTTTAATCCCAGCACTCAGGAGGCTGAGGTAGGAGGAGCACTGTGAATTCGAGGCTGGCTTGGGCTACAACATGAGCACAAGGTCAGCCTGAGCTACATAGTGCAACCCTGCCTCAAAAAACTAGGGCTGGGAGTTTGGCTCAGTGGCTTAAGCACTTGTCTGGCAGGTGCGACGTTGTGAGTTTGATCCCAGTGCCGCAAAAACAAAAAGAAAAAAAAAAAGGTCAAAAGTTAGAATTTCATTAAACTTGTAGAATAGATTATACGAGCTGCCTTCTGCCTACTCTCAAATAAATCTTTATACGTAGTCAAATTTGGGCAGAAATTTACTTTCAGTGTCAACTAGTGAAGAAGTTATATGGAAAATAGTTGCTTGCCATCAGTCTAATTATTGGTAGACACTGTCACCCAGGACACTTTGCAAGGATACTTTGTTCCAGTGTCCTTCACTTAGTGCATGATCGCTCTTTAGCCTCATTATAGGTACTGTATTCTTAATGTCATCCAGGTACCTATAGACTATCATAGGATAATAGAATTACCTATTTCCACATAACATATCCTGAGGGATTCACTGTGATCAGGGCCTTTCTTTTATAGACAGTTCAGGACATTATGGCATTATTGCCTGATCTTTGCCCCTGAGTCCCAGTTACTGTTAGAATTTTTCTGGTTCCCTAGGGGAATGGGAGACCCTAAAAAATTTCTGGTGAATGCTTCTTGCTGAGTAAGTTTCTTCCATGGGCCCACCATAGGTTTATAAGGTAAATAGTCCATAAAAATAGAACAGAGATATGAATATCCTGGGGTCATGTCATAGATGTGACGATGGTGATGGTGATGATGATGATGATAATGATGATGCTAAAATGATAATGAAGATGAAAAGAAAATTTCCACATGCCAAAAACCTACATTACCATGAATTGTGTTTGGCATCACAGAAAATAATACTCAAGGAATATTGGCTCAGGCAGTAAAGTTATTTTTCTTCATACAATATATCTAGAGTTAGACAGTCTGAAGTTCAGTGATGCTGTCAGACACTCAAGATCTATTTTTCTTTTCAGTCATCATCTCCTGTGGTTCATTTGCTCTTGCCTTCAAGACAGGTGCAGTGCCTCCAGGCATGTGGTGGGGAAGGGCATTGGGAAAGGGGTTTTCACAAACAAAAGTTTTGCCTTTTCATTCGAGAAAGGAAGCCCTCTCTAAGAAATTCCACTCACAATACCTTGGTTGAACTTTGCCATTTCCCATCTGCAAAGGAATAAAGTTAGAATAATTTTAGCTGGGTATCATAGTTTAAATCTACAATAGGCCCCAAAGTCTCATAAATTTAGAAGGTAATGGATTATAAGGGTGCTATAGCTAATTGTGCTATCAGGAGGTGGGGCCTGGCCAGAAGGAGTTTCCATGATATTTATGGCTTCTTTGGTATTTATTCACAGGGTAGCCATCCAGGCACTCAGAAGCTTCTGCAGCCACGATCCAACAAAAGCTGGATACTGCTCAAGCTTGCAGCAGGCCTTGGTGTTATCTACATGATATATTTTTATGGGCATGCAGAATGTAAGAGTTGTGGGTTCAGGGAGACTTCCAATCAGATTTTAGAGGAAAGCCTGTGGGCTAGGCAGTGTCCCCCTGAGAAGGCAATGTGTAAATCTATGAGAGTAATGCTGAAAGTACAGTTGAGACCCCAGGAATTTGGAGATGCCAGGAACCTGGAACATCTACTGAGAAAAGGTACAAACAGTGATCAAAGCCACAAGAGAGAAGCCAGGAAGATGGCAAGTGTCGATGCTGTAGAGGTGAGGCCACCCAAGCCATTTGGGGGCCACAGTTTTCTACGACTTGCCCAGGATGCTAGACAGGGAGGTATCGGATTTAATGTTTGCCTTAGTGGGTTTCAGTTTTGCTTTGGTTCCATTCCTTCCTATTTCCTCATTTTTTCCCTTTTAGGATGGGACAATATTGTATGTTGGAAGTGTTTAACTTTCTTTTTTATTTTTACAGGAGCTCCCAGCTCAGAATTTGCCTTGAGTCTCAGAGGAGACTTCTGACTTGGATTTTTCAGCAATGCTGGATCTGTTAAGACTGGCAACTTTTAGAGATAGGCTAAATGCATTTTGCATAAAGAGATACACATGAGTCTTTGGGGAGTCAGGAATAGAATGTTATGGTTTAGATCTAAAATGCTCCCCCCCCCCCAAATCACATGAGTTTGGAAGGCAATTGGATTAAGGGTTGATATAACTAAATGTGCTGTTAGAAGTTGGGCCCTACTCAAAAGCCAAAGGTTGCTGAGATCTGGACCTGGAAGGGTTTATCACCCTCCCTGGCTCCCTACTTCTGCCTCTGCTTCCTGAGATGCGAGCAGCTTTCCTCTGCTAGGCCTTACCACCACACTTTTCTTGCATTGTAGCCAGCCTGCTATGGACTAAAAATGTGAGCCAAAATAAACTTCTCCTCTTTTAAGCAGTGGGAGTCTGGTATTGTGTCCCAGCACTGAGAATGTGACTAAGACACCAGGCATACCATCATCTTAAACTAAATGAAATTCTGACAGTGAGGGAGAAGGAAAGGGATATCAACGGGCAACTCTAGGGCCTACCATGCCTACTATTTACTAGCCACATCATTGCATACTTTATATACCTGTAATCTCTAACTTTGAATACTAACGATTTTCAACATGATGAATCTGAGTAACAAATACTGTTAATAGTTTGTTGAAGAAAATACTAGGTTTATTATTTGGATCCAGGTCATTTGACTACTAGTAATAATAAAACAATAATTAACACTGGTCAGATTCTTGCCATGGGTCACATATTCTTCCAGGTACTTTTTGTGCATTGACTCGTATCTTCTCACAGAAAAGCTTTGAGGGAGGTGTTAGTATAATCCTTGTTTATCAGATGAGGTAACCAAAGCTTTGAGAAGCCGAGGAACTTGTCCAGGGTCTCAGAGGTTGTGAGAAGTAAAGCCTCCAGTTCTGCATGGCTCCTTAGCTCTTGACCATTTTCCAGCTTCTGCAGAACCCACCTGCGCAAATGGTGTCCACTGCCACCGTTTACTGGGCCTGAGAGGCACGAGTGAACAAGCTGAGGACCAGACACTCATGAGGCAGTTTTCTCAGTCCACTGTTGCTGTTGGAACAAAATACTTAAACTGAGAAATTTGTTACAATGAAAACTTGTCTGTCACAGTTTTGGAGGGTGGGAGGTCCAAGATTAAGATGTCCAAAGATTCACTGTCTGACGTACTTTTTCTTTGCATGGTGGTATCTTTGCTGCAGCCTCATGTGGCAAAAAGGACGGAAGAGGCTGGGAGTCCCTCTGAGCCGCTTTGTAAGGGCACTAATCCCATTGGTGAGGGTGGAGTCCTCATGGCCTAATCGCTTCCCGTGGGTCCGCCCAACATTGTCACTTAGAGGAACAAGTTCCAGCACATCAATTTTGAAGGGAGACATATTCACAAAGCAGAGCAACACTAATCAGTAGTATAAATTATAAGGATTTATCAGAGGAGATGCCTGATAAATCTAATAAATTTAAGAATTTAATGTTCTTAAATGTTAAACCGAGCATTTAAGAAGCTATAAGATGAGTGATGTCACCCGACATCTAACCATGTGCCAGAATGCAAACTGGAGACTTCTCCACGATGCAAAGGGCCTCTTTTCTTCCCTCAATGTGTATATACTCTTGACAAAGTCACGAGGAAATGTCTGTCCTGGAAGATGACCAAAGTCACAAGGAAATGTCTGTCTTGGACAGTGTCTCTCCAGTAACCATTAATCCGTTCTTCTTCACTAATAGAACTCTCATTTTATCAGTAACAGCATTAGGCTCAGGAAAAATGACTCATCTCCTTGGATTTCTTTGCCACCATGGCATGGCCATATGTAAAAGCTGGCCAATGGCATATAAACAAGTGCAGTGCTTTGCTTAGGCCCGTGCTGGATTTGGTACTTCAATGGTGGATACACTGTGTTAACTTGAGAAGTTCACAAGTTTAACTAAGCAACTCAGCAGGGATCCAGGGTCCTCACTTTGTAAACATCTTCATCCTGTGCAAGAGGAGGGCAGGGAGATGGTTTGAGTGCTACACCTGCCCTAGGCTGTGGTAGCCTGTTTACAATATAAGAGAGGGAAAGGAGGCTTGCTCCCCTCTTTTTTCTCTGGCTGCTTTTGCTGTCTTCTGCCACTTTGAAGTGTTGCCCCTGTGCTGTGCCACCCTGCTTTGAAGCCAGCTGATTATGGACTGAAATTTCCACAAGTTGTGAGCTAAATCAATCTTTTCTTCCTTAATTTTGGGTGTTGGGTATTTTGTCCCAGCAATGAGAGAAAATAACTGAGACAGTAGTTTATATACTAATGCTGGAATGATACAGGGGAAATTAGCATAACACTTGTATAGGAATGCACACGCATTTGTGAAATGCTACTCATTTTCTGGAGTTCCTAGAAGTTATTCAACACATCGCTGGTTAAACCCAAGGACATGAAAAAAAGTCAAAATGCAATGTGTGCCATCTAATAATTGAAACTGTGTCTTTACTGAGAGAGAGAGAGAGAGAGAGAGAGAGAGAGAGAGAGAGAGAGAGGGAGGAGAGAGAGATGGAGGAGAGAGAGAGGGAGGAGAGAGGGAGGGAGGAGAATATCTCCACTGGCTTAAGAACTTGCACTTTGTTCATTCATTCCTGCTCGCTCAGCCTGGAATGAAATTGCAACGTCCAGTGAGGGATCAACCACCTTATGAGATGAGTATTACAGCCTCACACTAAGGGGGGTCGTAAGATAACAAGACATAAGGCACAAAGGTAATCAACCTGAGTATCTGATTGCATTACAAAACTCCCATATCAGCCTTAGCTTGATCACCTCTGGATTTGTGGAGATTTATGAAAATTTATGAAAAATACTCCTGCACAGAGTAAGGCCACTATAGTGGTCATGTTGCTGCTGTCCCATGGAATTTAACACAATCCCTGCTGTCAGAGATGGCCAGATTGTCCTCCCTTCCAGTAGGACTAACTTTAGAGTCATCTTCTGCACAGGGCACAACATCACCTTTGCCCCAGCTTCACTCAGTGGGGGACTGGATGTGAAGCTCCATTTAGAAAGGGTGGATATATAGCTGGGTGTGGTGAAACGCACCTGCAATGCCAACATCCAGGAGACCAAGGCAGGAGGATCACAAGGTCAGGTTCAGCCTGAGCAACATAGCAAGACTCTGTCTCAAAATCAAAAATAAAGAGCTGGGGTTGTACCTCGGTAGAAGAGCATTCCTGGGTTCAGTCTCCAAGACTAGAGGGAAAAAGGGTAGATTTATGGTTCTGAATATTGTCCTAAGGAAGGCCTCAGGATAGCGAGGTGACATCTAGGAAATATAACCTTCCTGGCTAGGTGTTCAACCGTGAACAATTTTCACTTATTCTGAGCCCCAGCTTCCATATCTTTAAAATGAAGATAACACAGACCTTAAATGTCTACTGAGAGGATTAAAACTGGAAATGTGCAACATGCCTAACACAGATGATACGGAAGCAAACAGTTTCCCTCATTGCCAATTCCCCTCTGTCTCCGACACAAACGAAGCACGTGACCCCACCTTACCCATCCCTTTTTCAATGCGTCCCTCAGCCTTCTTGAGGTCCTTCGGAATGATGTCCTTTTCCCCTGGACTTTGGGCTTGGTGTTCATCTCACCCAGCGTCTGTGTGGTTTAAAATGTTGATGAGGAAGGGGATGGGGGAAAAGCAGGCTCTAAGGGCTCTGTTTCCTTGCAAACTTGTCCACCCCTCCCAGAACTCACGTATTTCCCCTAAGAAAAGGAGAACCAAGTTTGTGGTCATCTTTAGATTCATGAAATATAGCTGCAGTTTTAATTTGGGTTTTCAATGAGAGTTAAGTCTTTTGGAATCATAGTCATCTATGGAACACATTTATAACACACATATGTATACACACCACATACATATTTATATATAACATTAGACTCTGTTGCCATGGAAACTATTACAGTACTAACAAATTAGCAATTGTGACTCCACTCAAAAATGAAACAAGAAATTCAAATGAAATGCCAAGCATTTGTTTAAACACGAACAGCTTTAGTAATTAAATACATAGAGACAATACAGAAACTCACAAATGGATATTTAGAAGCCTTTTCTAGAAGAAAAATCTGCTTTGATGTTTTTCCCCTCTTCTACGGCTTCACAGTCTACATCTTCATAAATTAAGTTTGGCTCTGGGTTAACAGGGCTGGATCTGCGGCAGCGGAACCCTCGCACACCTCCGAACTCAGCTCTTATTCTAAACAGTTACACCTTCCCTGGTGAGAAAGATTTTATTAATCAAAAGGAGGACTTTTCAAAAAGAAAGCTCCAATGTGAAGTAAGTCTTACATCCCCTGTTTCATTCAGAGAACATGTAAAACTACCCCTGGGGTTTGGAATATATTAACATCCTTTCACAATTAACCCTAATGGGACAAGAGCAGCATTTTCCCAAGCAGATATATTCAAAGCTGAAAAATGCATAGTGTTTAAATAGATCTCATTATATCAGCTACACCAAATCTCTCCTCTTTATATACAGAGGATTGTACCTCTTTTCACTGTCATGCAACATTAAAATAGGAAGGCATACACAAGGATGACATGGATTTGACAAAAAATTAATGATTTGTACATCACTTTAATGCTTCAAATCTGCAATTCATGTATGCTAATTAGTTCATAATGGGCTGTTGAAGAACAGAACTGTCATCCTGCTGCTTCACAGGTTTCTGGAAGCTCGGGTGCGGCACACACTTGCTGGGTTGGCTGCTGGATGCGGGGCTGTAACGTGGCAGATCTATGAGAGCATTTTCCCCCACACGCAATTGTTTCCTGGATGTGATGCTTTAATCTATCAGAGTTACGATGGCATGTCTCAAATAAGTGGTTCCTGGGTGCCGCAATACACACCGGGAGCAACGGCATAGCCTCACTGTATCGAAATGATTGATTTCTGGGTTTTAGGCTGTTGGGCTATACCTCAGAGGGCAGCTGTCATCCTCCTAAATGTATGAAGTTGTATTATGCAGCACATTTTGAAAATGTATGTACGACTTTTTTTATTATTTACAGATAAAAAGGGCTGCAAAAGCTCCAAGAGGGGACATAAAGAGGACTACAAGGATCAGGTATCTTTTCTCACCGTAGATCAGTGAGAATTCATGTAGATCTCCCCACGGCAAGGAGAGCAGCTCCCAATCCCTTTCTCTGGAACCTCCTTTTGTCCTTGAACTGCTGGGGCAGAGACAAAGATTGGCACAGCAGCCCGAGCCTGGGAGGTTGAGCTGCTCCGTGGACCAAATGCAAACGCCAGTGTATGCTGGAAGCCAGCAGCTGGGAGACAAGTTTCTCCAGTTTTATTGGAAAGCAAATGGACCCTCCCTAGTGCCATGATGGAGGTTTGACCCATGTGTTCGTAAGAATCACAGCTGCTGCTTGGGAAAACCAGCGTCGGCGCCTATCCAGGGGGAGAAAAAAGGAACCGAGGGCCGAGGCGTTTTCCGGTTCCTGATGGTTGAAATCTTTTGTCTTGAAGTCTCCAGAGTAAATATGCATTTGATTTAATTTTTTTTTCCAGTGGAAAATATAAACTAGTGACCTTAATAGAAGAATTGAGGCATGCTAGAGGGAAAAGTACTCCAAATGCAGCCAAGCAATTAAGGGCTTTTACAGACTAAGATTAGCCACTTCACAAATACACAGAATAATAATATGAATACAGGAAGACACAAAGTGCACAAGGTAAAAAGAATTTTGTCACAACGTTTACGTAAGTGTTTACGGAGCAAAGTTTATTAATATTATTGGCATGAAGTAAAGATTTAATATATGAAGGATACTCCTCAAATAATATGACTTTGAAAGACATAAAAAGACATTCCAACCTAGAGGTAGTACGTGGTTCTCCAGTTGACAACAGAAAAGCATAAACTCCAGGAATTGATGCTATCTAAATAACATTTGAATAGTCTTTTCTTTTTTGGTCATTTTATTCTGGAGAAATCTTATTTTTAAAGGAATATAGCTTTAAGAACCCTTTGAACATAGAAAAATCATTCATAACCTACCATGTGACTGTTGACCACAGCTGTGTACTACACACAGCACCACCTGTGCACACACACGCACACTCGCGCGCGCACACACACACACAGTATGTGCACACACACAGGACACATTTCCTTGTGAGGAAAATCAAACTATAAGCTTGAAGCTCCCTCTAATGACCGGGTTACTTGAATTTCAGAGATTCAAAGCTGTGTATTGGAAAATAAAATATTTGAGTGGAATGGCTGGGTCATTCAACAAATTCATGCTGAGAGCTTTGCAGAACTGCCAAGCTGTTTTCCAAACTACTTGCACCATTAGCATGTCCAGCGGAAGTGTGTGAGTGCGGGACTCGCTCTTCCGCATCCTGACCGCCATGTGATGTGGCCGGTGTTTCTACCTTCAGACGTTCTGACGGCTGTGGCTCTATTGTGGTTATTTGCTACGTGTTTATCTGGGTTGGGGAACTGTTCAAATGTGCTGCTCATTTTCTCCTAGGGTGTTTTTCAATTGACCTCTGAAACCTCTTCATATATTCTGGAAACAGTCTTTATTAGATATGTGACCTGTGAGGTATTTTCTCCTGATTTGAGTCTTCTGTTTTCACTGTCTTAGTACTGTCTTGAAAAGCTGATGTTCTTAATTTTAAGGGAAGTATATCTCTGTATTTATGTGCTTACACTTGGTATCTGTGAGAGAGATTTCCAGGATCCCTAGGTATCCTGGGACCCAAAGATGCTCCAGTCCCTTATATACAATGACATAGTGTTGCTTATAATTTACACACATCCTCTTCTACACTTTAAGTCACCTCTAGATTACCTACATATGCAATATAATGCAAATTCTTTGTACAAAGTTGTCATACTCTACTGTTTAAGAAAAGGCGACAAGTGGGACAAGTTCTTATGTGATCAGTATCAGTGCAACTTTTTTTTCTTAAATATTTTCTTCTAAATTTGGCTGAAACTGTGAATGAATCAGAAACCATGGATATGGAGAATTTTCTAATATCTCCATTCTCTGTTGAGTCTGCCAGATTTTTATTTTATAATTCACTTAGTTTTCTTTCACTGCACCTTGAGGTAGATGTGAAGTTCATTGATTTTAGACTAAAGAGAAATAAAATCGTATGTTCAATTGTTTATAGCAGCCTTATTTTTAATGGCCTAAATCTAGAAATCACACAATACTCATGAACAGGTGAATGTGCAATGGACTACTACTCAGCAAGAAGAAGAGAAAGACCGTTACACAAACAATGCAGAGGCATCTCAAATCATTATGCTGGTGAAAGAAGCCAAACAAAAAGATGTTCTTAATGGCCAGAGGCATGGAAAATGGAAGTAGCCTACAGTGGTGCCTCTGGATTCACAGTTGCCTGAGGATGAAGGCAGAAGAGCAGTGTGGAGAAAGTAAGAAGGCAGGATACTCTGAGTAGTGGTGAACCTGCTCCCTGTCTTGATTGAATTGCTCTGTGGCTGTACGCATACGCTGAAACTGATCAGCGTTTATATTTTAACCATGTGCAGTCTATTGCATGCCAGTTATTTCAACAAAACTATTTAAAAGTCACCATTACCAAAATGATAAAGGCCACAGTAGAACAGAAAATATTTGCAATAATCTTACTAGACTCATGGATGAGATTTTTCATAACTTTTTAAGAAGACGTGACTTTAAGAATCCTGAGTTGTTAACTTCGATGGGTTAGGACACAACTAGCAGACTGGTAGAGCGCGGCCCAGGTGTGTCTGAGTGGGCCACGGAGGCACTGTCCCCTCCTCTGCCTTCCAGCCAGAATGACCTGGGCAGCATTGCTCCACAGTGCCCTCCGCCTTGCCCTTCCCTCCTCAGAGCCAGCCCACCATGGCCAGGTTCCTTCAGATGGTGAAGCAAACTAAATGTCTGCTCTGTTCAGTCGTGAATGTCAGCCACAAGAAAGCTGACTAATAACCCAATCAAATAATGAGCAAAAGATTGCAATAGGTGTTCATAAGGAAATACATTATGAAGGGGCAGAAAGCCTATGAAAAGACGTTCAATAATATTCATCAACAGGAAAGCAGATGAAAACCAAAGTTATTCCTACACATTCACTAGAACAGCTAAAATTAAAAAGAGTAACAGCAACATAAGCTGTTGGGTCAGGATGTGAGTGAGAGGCTGGAATTTCAGTTTTGCTGGGAGGTAGAGAAATGGTAAAATCGTTTTGGAAAACTGTTTGACAATAGCTTTTAAAAAGTTAAACATATATGATCTGTAGGACCCAACAATTTCTCACCTGGGTATGGACCCAAGTGAACTGAAAGCATGCACCCACATAAATATATAAATATTCATTGCCACTTTGCTCAAAATTATTTGAAACTGGAAATAATCTCTCTCATCCTCTGGGAACTCCAATGACATGTATATTTTCTGTTTAAAGTTGTTCTGCCGCTTGCTCATGCTCTGCTTTACTTTATTTTTCCATTTTTTAAAAATTGTTCTCTTCTCTGGGTTTCATTTTGGACAGTTTCTCTTGCTGTCTCTTCAAGTTTATAATTTTTTTTTAAATCCGGTGTTTAATCGGCTGTGTGTTTCCTCTCAGATGCTGCAGTTTCCATATCCAGAAGACCCATCTGAGGTTTTTTACGTCCTTCTCATCTCCAGCCATCGCAGACCGTCTTTCCTCTTGCTTCTATTTATGAATTACTATTATAATAACTCTTTTAATGTTTTGTTTACTGACTTTATCATTTCTGTAATCAGTTTCGGTTGGTTGATTTTTGTCCTCATTATAAGCCACATTTCTTTGTCTGGTTTCTAAATATTAATTCTGTTAATTTCTGAAGAAATGTCACACCCTGTGAGTTTTATCTTTTGGGTTCTGGATACATTTATATTCCTGTAAATATTTTTTGTGCTTCATTCTCAGATACACCTGAGTTGCTTGCAGTTTGATCCTCTGAGAATTTGCTTCTGAGCTCTGTTGCCTGGGATTAGAGCAGTCTGTATTATACCAGTAACTTTGTGCACTCAAGCTAAATCTTTCGATGAACTCTACCCAGTTCTTCATGAGTTCTGAGGTTTCTCACTCTGGGTATTAGGGGCAGGAACTTTTCCTGACTTTGTGTGAGCACCTAGTATTGTTCCTTCGATCTTTTTCAGAGATTTCTTTACTTATTCCTGGATAGTATCCTTACAGACATGCATCCATCAGCACTCAGATGGAGATGGAAGAGTTGAACAGTGAAGTAGGACCACAATGAATTTTCGTTCTCCTCTCTCTGATTCTCTCCCCTGATAGCTCTCGATGAAGATAGTCCAGTCCCGTCCCAACCCCAGGGGCCTGATGTCCTTTGCCTGCAGTTCCTCACTCTGCATCTTGGCCTGAGACTTTCTCCAGGCAGCAAACTGGGGCGATCCTAGTGCTCCCCGTTCCCACTACTGCCTTACTGTGAGTCAGAAAGCATCACTGTTTTTCACAGCTTGACCCTCAAAGCCTTGACAACTATTATGCCACCTATTTTCTCCAGCTTTTTTTAGTAGTTTCAGTAACAATAATTGAAACATAATATCCACTTTTCCAAGGAGCTCTAAACCTTACAAAAGTAGGACATTCACAAGTAACACTTTGGAGTAAGGGAAGAGGCAGGTAGTGGGTGGAGGTAAGTAGTAAAAGAAAGGTTAAGTATAGAGCTGGCCAGGGGCTTCTGGTTTGAAAATGTGTTTTGTTAGGCAAAAGAATGCACCCCTCAAAGATGTCCAATTCCTAATTACAGAAACTGAATATATTCTCTTACGTGGTGAAAGAAGTTGTAAGGATCTTGAAATGGGGAGACCATCTTGGGTTATTGCAGTGGATTCAATGTAATCACAATGGTCCTCAAAAGAGAAAGAGGCAGAGGTGTTAGAGATGGATGTGGTAACAGAAATCAGAGATATAACAATGTAAACTCATTTCTGTACATGATTAAAAGCTTCTTTGAACATTATTGTGATCATAATGTGATGGGATTGCAGGCCAGCAGGGTCCATACACCTAGCCTAGAGAGGACAGGAAGAGCTTGCCACCAGAAGCCACGCAAAGCAAAGGCACAGACTTTCCCCCTGCAGCTTCCAAGACAAAGGTGAATTGGCTGAAATCTTGACTTAAGCACAGCAAGACCCATTGGGAACTCCAAAACTCTAGAACTCTAAGGTGGTGAACTTGTGTTTTTTAAACCAGTAGATTTGTGGTCATTCATTACAGGAGCAATCAGAAACTAATCCAGGTATTTGCGATGAAGGCTACTTCCTGGGCAGTGAACTTCCCACCTGCAGTTCCCTTGGCTGCTGGTGAATGCTTTTTCTTGCTGGTGTGTGAAGCACTAAACTCAAAGTGTGTCTCTCTCTCAGCTTCCATTGCTGGAGTCAGTGGGCTGAAGTGAAGGTGAGCCCTCAGGCAGATTCTTGGGCAAACTGCCTTCCTGTGAATCAGGAAGGGGCCCCGACCTTCATCTCACCTCCAAGGAGACCCAAGTTACACGGAGGCTGAGGGAGGCTTTCTGAAACCTGAATTCAGGAATGATGCGTGCTTCATGCTGTACCTTGAACTAACTCTCTCTCCTTGATGAAGTTCAGGTATACTTTTCAGAAACGTGGGCCTGAGTGTTCCAAACAGGGGATGTTCTTGACCATAGTTCTCTTCAGTTGGCTTTTTCCTTAGCTTGGGATGACTTTACAGCAGTTATTTGGAGAACTTCTTTCCATGATACCTGGATACTTTTGTGCCCAGCTGAAGTTAAGCAGAAAATAGTTCCTAATGGAAGAAAAATTCTTGACAGCAAGCACAAGTTGTCTGTAAAAAGGCTCAAAGTGGACTCCAGTCTTTTGCCCAGGTAACTGCACTAGACTACAGGGTCAGCAGCAGAGACAAACTGGGCACTGAGCAGTCTCCTTCCCCGCCCTGGCAGGCATAGAGCCATGGGCGATGAGCGCCCCTTGGGGTTGGAAGCCTTCTCTGTGTGTGCAGAAATGCACAGACAAGCGATCGGCTGATCAGGCACTTGCATTGTGTTGGAGGAGAGCTTTGCTCCTGGCTAAAAAGAGGGGCACATTGTTGAGCCTAATCCCAGCTCGCTTGGCTTCTTTGAGGGAAATGAATCATGCTCCAGCAGATCCTCTGAGCAGGTATGGGACCATAAATCCAGGCAAGAATGGGTGGAGTCAATGGCTTAAAGATTGCTCCATATTTTCTTTCTTTCTTTCTTTCTTTCTTTCTTTCTTTCTTTCTTTCTTTCTTTCTTTTTCCTCTGAAGCAAGCCAAAACAAGACTTGCAAAACAAACTAGATGGGACATGATGTTAGTGAATAGAATTAGGCTAAAAATACTCTAAATCTAGGTAGTTTATTTTCTTTTCCAGATGGGTAATGGTCTACATAAGACCAAAACAATTGTAGGTTCTTTTAAAAACCAGATATGCAGCCCAGTGTGATGGTACACATTTGTAATCCCAGCACTTGGGAGGCTGAGGCAGGAGGATCGCCATGAGTTTGAGTACAGCCTGGGCTACATAGTGAGTTCAAGACCATCCTGAACTACACAGCAAAACTCCTGTCTCAAAAAAGAAAGAAGGCTATAGAAACTTTCCTTTCTTGACTGATATCAATCAAAGAATTGGTTTGCCTGGCTTCCTCTTTTTTTTTTTTCTATTTTTGTTTTAGTCAGTTAGAAAAAGTCATTCCTTTCACCTACCTAGGTTTGCAATGTATGTAATGTGCATTTCACCTATCTAGGTTCCAGCTTGTAATGTTTTTAATGTGCAAGTATACTGTGTGTTACACACACTCACACACACACGAACTCCTTCCTTTATTCCTTCCCCTCTTACAATGTGAGAGGTCTTCTACAGGACAGAGGCTAAAGCAGTCTTAGTATAATTGAGTTTCAATTATTCTAACTTTTATTACCTAGCTTTCAAAATACTGGTATCAGGTTCTCCCTTGTGGTGCTGCCAGTGAAATAGTGATGCTGAAACTGGGAAAAGAATTTGAAGAAATTTGGCTGTAGAAACACAGGTAGGGGGGCAGACATCTCCAGCTGCCTGTTGAGCTGGAGACCACACGCTGACCTGTGAATTCTGGAGTCTGTGAGACAGTGAGGACACTGCTAATTAGGAGTTCAGCAGAGTTTGCTCCTAGGTGTTACATGATTAGGCAAAGACAGCTTAACTCAGGGAAACTCAATGACAGGACTGGTGAATAACTGAGTTCACTGTCAAGCCCATTTTAGAATTATTTTGACCTAGGACTTGGAAGACCAAGTAGAACAAGCCCACTTGAATGGCTGTAGAACTACAAAAGCTGGTCCAGTCTTAAACTTGGAAATGAAACTGAAAAATAACTATAACCTCTCAGCCATTTGTATGCAAGTGGCCTCAATGCCATTACTTTATTTAGCAAATGAATTATTTATCACCTATTATGTGCAAAGGTGCTGCTAGGCAATCAGGGTTCAGTAGCAGACAAGACTTGCTTGGTTCCCATCCTTCAGAGAGCTGAAGACTTGAGGAGAAGAAAAATGTAGCGGGCTTCAGTGTGGTCACCCAAATATATCCACATCCTAATCCTGGGAACCTGTGAATATGTAACCTTACACAGTGGAAGGGACTTTGCAGATGTGATTCTACTGAAGATCTGAAGATGGAGAGATTATCTTGCATTATTTAGATGAGCCCAGTGTAATCTCAAGTGTGTCCTCGCAGGAGGAGGGAGGAGGATCAGAGTCAGGGATGGCAGACGTCACAGCACAGGTGAGGTGGCGGGGTTGGACGCTAGGCCGCTAGCTTTGAAGATGGAGGAAGAGGGCATGAGCCAAGCAAAGCAGAAGGAAAAGGGAAAAAAATTAAGACGTGCCGTGTACAAGGAGCAACTCGCTGTGGTGAGCGCGATCATCATGTACTGCGAATGTTTTCATTTTTTAAAAAAAAAGAAAGACAGCACAAGAAAGGGGACCCCCCCAAGGCCCCCCAAGGGAGCGCGGCCCTGCAGACACCTCGACTTTGCCCCACTGAAGCCTATTCCAGATTTCGGGTCTCCAGATCTGTAAGATAATATAGTACCATTGCTTTAAGTCACTGAATTTGTGGTCATATCTGACAACGGTAACCGAAAAATAATACCAAAAGAATAAACAAATTATCACTCTGTGTGACAGCGCTGTGAAGGGAAATCAGAGCCACCACCAGACAGCACTTGGAGGCCCCACCCCAGGCGGGTCAAGACAGCCTGCCTCAGTTTCCCCTCGTCAGGGGCAGTGGAAGCTGGCAGGAGCAGGAGCAGAGTGACGTATCATGGGTAGAAAAGCAGCCTTGGCACGGCCCCGGGGCCCGGCGGGACCTGACCCGCTGGAGACCAGGAGAAGCCCTGAGTGGCTGCAGCACCGCGGGCCAGGAGTCGGCCACAGCTGGGACACGGGAAGGAGCAGCTCGCCGGGGCTCTGACAACGACGGGGACTTCAGCTCGGTCCCAAAGGCCAAGGCCAGCCAGCAAGGCGCTGTAATAAGAGAGCGCTCAGAGAAGACTGGCCGGGATGTTAGGGGGTGACTGCGGCCGCCGGGTGGGGAGGGATTCGAGGAAGGAAGAGCAGACCAGAGACACCAGGGGAGACGTCTGCCTTCACCACTGCACGGGGTGACGCCGGAAGGTCAGGCCGGCCGACGAGCCCGGGGCGGAGGGCACAGGTGTATTCTGGAGGTAGGATCCGTGGGACCTGGGGATGGATGCGTTGAATACTGATTCTTAAAAAAAATTTTTTTTTGCCGATTAGTATTCTCTTACTGGCATAGCAAAAATGTTTATCAGTTTTCCTGCTCATGACCAGCTGGGATTTGTCCAGTTTGAGGCTGTTATGAATAGCTAGCTGTGCTGTCGTGCTTCTTATACAACCGTTATCATGAATATGCACTTTCCTGAAACTGCTGGGTCACCAGGGAGATGTGTATTTCACTTTTTAAGAAACTGCCACACTGTTTTCCATAGTAATTGTACCACTATATACCCTTTGGGAAATGCATGGAAAAGAAACATCTTCCCTTAAATGAAGAGCAATACACTGAGCTTTGTAACCAGCTCCCCGTGTGGTGCGTGCTGCAGGGACTCAGAGGTGAAGATGAAGATTCAGTCCTGTGGACCCTTCCTCTGAGAGTCAGTCTCTCATTTCCTTGGCAAGAGGGAGCCCCTCCAAAAGTCTACTAAGCGTTCATCACATCATTCTGAGGAGTATTTTGCTTGCAAACCTGTACAGACCAGAGTTCACCAAACTAAATAATTAGATAGGATTAAAAACTCAAACTTCAGAATCTAACTGCTGTTACATCACTTTAGATTGGGAAACTGAGGCCTCAAGTTACTCAGAGGCGCACTTTCTCCCCACCACTGAGGAGAATGGCAGTATTTTCTTCAACCCCGTGATGGCATGTTGTTTACTGACGCTGTCCTTCAGCTCTTCCCAGCCCCCACTTTAGCCTCCAAATTTGCCAGCTCAGGTAAAGGCCTCCCTCTCCTTACCCCTCACTGAACAGAATTCTTTCCCTCAACTGTTCCTCAAATCCTCCTTCCAAAAGAGAACATGTTCTGGCCAATGGTATCATCCAAAGCAGGACTTCAGCGCCCACAGGTGCCGGCCGGGAGGAGTCCTGAGACAACAGGCTGATCGGGGCTGTGTGAAGTGAACCACACGTGTCGCCCCTGGTTCGGAATCGCAGTGGATCGAAGTAGTGAAATGACGAAGGCAGGAATATGGAAGCTCGACCACTGAATACCTGGAAACCAAAGGCCAAGGGAATCAGGAAATTTTGAAGAGTAGATTACAAAAAAATGATGATCTTGTATAGCTCTGACTTGCAGAAAACTGGAGAGGTTACAAAACGGGAGTTTAAAATGCTTAGCCATTTAAGATCGATCCCTCTTTGGGCTGGTTAGTCTCTTACCTAGGGAGCAAGAGTTCTTTGTATTTTAGGGGGATGGTGGATATCATGGTGGCTCCCTCCAAAAGATGTGACTGCCCTGAGCCTGTGATTATGACCTCATTTAGAAAAGAGGCTTTTGCAGATGTACTTAAATTAAAGATCTTGATGTGAGAACGTCCTTATTATCCGGGTGAGCCCTAAATCCAATGACAAGTGTTCTTGTAAGAGAAAGGCAGAAATGTAGGAAGCAGTCATCTGCAGATAGAGCCACAAGTCGGGGAACACAGGAGCCCCCAGAATCAGGAAGGAGCAAAGAACAGTTCTCCTTGAGGTCCTGCGCAGATCTCAACCTCAGACTTTTGGCCTCCGGAACAGTGACGGGGTTCCTGTTGTTCTGAAGCCACCCAGTTGGAGTGTAATTTCTTCCCCAGCCCAGGAGAGCCACACAGGGGAAGGCAGGCGGAGCGGATGCTGAGCAGCCCCGGTGGGGTGGGCAGGGGAAGCGGTGCCACGGGGATGGGTCCTGCGTGGGCGTGGAGACATGGTAAGCCTGGGCAGAGTGCAGTCCAAACAGGGAAAGGGTTGTCTAGGGGATCAGTTTCTCTTTTGGGGCCATTACTCTGGCACCCCGAGAACAGTTCTCTCCTACCATTTCCCCCAGCCACCCAGTTTGAAAACAGCTAACGATGAAGAGGAAACTACTTCCCGTATGTCCCCTGCAGGTTCCATAAATACATGCGACTTCTTCATTTAGTTCAGGCTCATTACCAGTGGAACAAGCCACACAAGTCAGTACTTTTAATCATTTTTCTCATTATTTTTCATTCTCTGCTTTAGTTGTCTCATATTTCTTCACTCTGTCAACCAGTCCCTTGGTTATACATTTTTCTTGTCATTTATCTTGGAAAAACAAAACTAAACAGCATAATTAGTATTGCTTATATGAAAGATGTGACTTTTAGGGAGAAAAAAATTGCTATTAATCGCTGATTCACGTTGTAAACACCTTTGAATCTTTTGAATGGGCCAAATTCTGGTCCCCACAGGGCCCTTCGTGGGGTCCACAGGATCTCTGCCTGTCAAAATATGGCTTCAGAAGAAAAATCGAGAAGTAGCCCATGCATAACTAAGACCAGGGCCACATCCACCCAAGTTCCTGAGTTTGTGCTGTAGAGAGAAGCACATTCATATAATCTTCGACCCTATCCATACGGGTATCTATATTTACATTTTTAAACTGGAGATTTCAAAAAGGAGAGCATTTAATCCTGAAAAAAATACCAGATGAACCAGGCATGGTGGCACACTCCTGTAATCCCAGCACTTAGGAGGCTGTCTTGGTTACTTTTCATTCATTGCTGAGACAAAATACCCAACACCCAAAGTTAGGGAAGGAAAGGTTTATTTAGCTTACAGGTTTTGGAGGTTTCAGTCCATAGTCAGTTGGCTCCAAGGCAGGGTGGCATGGCACTGGGGCAACACTTCAAGGCAGCAGCTAAACAAAAGCATCCAGAGAAAAAGGGGCAAGAGCAAGCCTCTTTTTCTCCCTTATACTGTACACAGGACACCCCCCTCCCCCAGGGTGGGTGTAGCATTCACAAATCTCCTTGCCTTCCTTTGCACAGGATGAGGATATTTACAAAGTAAGAACCCTGGCTCCCTGCTGAGTCTCTCCATGAAACTTCGGACTTTCTCAAATTGACACAATGAACAGTAACTGCTTGTGCTCTACACCCCAGGATGTAGAGCTGCTCAGTTACTCAGCTAAGCTTTTAGATTTCTCAAGCTGATACAATGTATAAACCATAACAGAGGCTGAGGCAGGAACATAGTTTGCAAGTTCAAGACCAGCCTGGGCTACAAAATGAGCCCAAAGCCAGCCTGAACTGCATAGTGAGACCCTGTCTCAAAAAAAAAAAAAAAAAAAAAAAAAAAAAAAAAAAAAAAAAAAAAAAAAAAAAAAAAAAAAAAGCAGATGTGTTATATTTCAGTCCTGTGACAAAACACAGAGGGGGAAAAAAGCCAATCTAAACAAGGAAGGGTTTATTTTGGCTCATAGCTTCAGAGATTTTAGTCCATGGTCCAAAATCTCCATTGCTGAAAGGCCTGTGGCCAGACAGAAACATCATGATGGCAAGAAGTGGCAGAAAATAGTTGCTCACTTCACGGCTGCCAGGAAGGAGAGACAGACAGACAGACAGACAGACAGACAGACAGAGACAGAGGGAATTGAGAGAGAGACAGAGGATTGAGAGGGAGAGGGAGAGAGAGGATTGAGAAAATGCAAATGAAAGAACCAGAGAGGAAGGGGCCAGGGGCAGTCAGAGCCCCTTGACCGCTCTTTCCCTTCAGCGGGGCCCTGCCTCCTAAATCTCCTCATCTCCCAGTGACGCCATGAACCCCATCACCCAGTCACCTTTCGAAAGCCCAGCTCTGAGCATTGCTGCACTGGAAATCAAGCGCATAGGTCTTTGGAAGATATTTCATATGCAAATTATATCAGCAACTCTTCAAAAATATCATCTCTTTAATCCAGTAGCACCTGATTTTAGGGTGGCGCTCCCTGCAGAGCCCAAGGAGAAGAGGTCTCCTACATCCGGCTCTTGAGCTGTGGTACTCAGTCTCGGGGTCTGAAATTGCTAAATTCACCTCGGATTTAAAATCGAGCTTTGAGTTGAGAGAAGTGACGTGAAGGGGTCAGTGAGACCCTGAAGCTTAGATGGAAATGCTCTGTGTTTACAACGGCAAGCGTTCTCCAGCACTGTGACCTGGTCGACATGGTAACAGCAGTATTAGGAGACTCAACTGAAAAACCATGTTATGTAAGTGGTGGGCACATAATAGCTGCTCATTAAATAAGTTATTTTTCACAAGACTGGGGTGGATTTCCACATCTTGGAAAGTGGAAATCTTCCCTCCTTTTCTCATTTTCAAGTCATTCCTGAATTCTGTGATTTTAATAGAAAAATTTGGGCGAGGGTCACAGTAGCCCCTTCTAGGGTCTTCACCTGTAGCCCTCATAGCCTGCTGGGAGGTGTGTGCTACCCAAGGTGCCATCCTGGGGCTGTGGCACTCCTGGTTGGGGTCTCAAGGGTGACATTCAGTGTCCTGATTCTCCAGACGTTACCTGTGCAGTCAGCCCTACTGTAGTCCCTCCCACCCTGGGCAGGTTCCAGACCCTCCAAGGGCCTGGGACAGCCAGGCCTCCCAGCACTGGGCTTTGACGCTCTCGGTGCTGAGAAACACCTTTAGACATCCCAGCCCCAGGGCTTCCAGGGCCTGGACTTGGGGAGATGAATGCTTCTCAAACCCATCCTGGATCCAGGGTTTGTTAGATCATTGGCCACACGTCCCTGGCCACTCTTCTGTGATACAGAAAACACCTCATATCCTTCCTCATAGATCCAGAGGAAATAAAACCTTGGTTAGTGTTTAATTTAGCCATCTTAGTCACATTTGCATTTCTCAGTCCTTAATGGAAAGGCAGCATTACAAAGTACTTAGGAACCCAGACTAGAAGCCCATACTGTCTGGGTTCAAATCCCAATCCATCACCAACTACAAATCTACTGGAGTTTACTTTGCCAGGTAAAATACATATACCCAGCTAGCCTTGAATTTCAATAAATAAGCAATTTGTAATACAAGAATGTTCCAGATATTGCATACAACATTTGTAAACAAAATTTTGTGATTATCAGGAATACGTGTTAACTAGAGAATTATGAGTTGTTACTCTAAAATTCAGCCTCAACCGGACATTCTTTATTTGTGAAATCTGGCAACTCTATCGTGTACGAGACCATTAATCCTTCTAAGCCTCTGCTTCCTCATTTGCAAAATGGAAATTTAAAAAATTACAGAATTCTGAGTTCTGACTCACAGAATTGCTATGAGAATCCAATGAATTAGTATTTGTACACTACTCAGAACAGGACTGGGCAGACAATAATCACTAACAAATAATTGTTAAATAAATGAACCATCCTACCATTCTTTTTTCAAGCTGTCTATTCATGCTTTCCATTACCAATTCTACTACCTCTTCCCACGAAAACACGACACTGACCGTGTCTGAGGAGGGCAGGACAGCACGGGGCTGGGCCCCTCCCAGGACGGCGGTTTCCGTCGTCTTCCCAGCCTCTCTTCCCCGACCCGCGCTGTTACTTTAGACAACGGCTTTCCCCCAGCCCAGTCCCACGGCCTCCACTACCCCTCGGCACAGAGCGGGGTTTCCGCAGCAGGGAACAGGAGCGGGAGGGTCGGCTGCCAGCCTTTGTCACCGCTGCTGCTGCCCCTCCTTTTTGTCCCTTGGATAGCTATCAGGTCCCGTCCCATCCCTCATTTATCTCACTTGCTCTCCAAACAAAAACACACGCACAGGAAGCTAACGTGGGGCCAGCGCCTACAGGGTCAAGTCCTCCGTCTTCATGCGGAGGGTCTAAGAAGCGGGGAGGGGTCGCCAGGAAGACCGCGCGGTGGGAAGGTTTCCCCATCCGCATGCGAGACATGCGCCTGGGCCACGCGCGTCAGGCCACACGGCCCTCGGGATTGTCCCTTCTGTCCTTGGCACGGGAGCTCACTGTGACCCACGCCAGGGCGTCCTGCGCGGAGCTCCCAGCTCAAGCAGGTGCGCCCTCGGCGACCACCCCTTCCGATGCTCGGGGTGGCTGGATTTCATCTGCTTTGATCCGCATTTCTTGTTTTTCCTCACAGTGGAAAACTAGAGCCTGAAAAAAAAACAAGTCCTGAATCGAAGACAGGAAGTCAAGAGAGAAGCCGCGGGGCTGCAGGGCCAGGGCCTGCCCCCCGCCTCGGCGGTCAGGCTGGGCCGCAGAACAGGCCGCAGCGGGAGGGACGCCGAGGCCAAAAGGGAGAGAGGCGGCACCGGGAACAAACCAGCGGTGATCTGCGGCCACCGCGAGCAGCCCAAACACTCCCCGGGCTCAGCACTCACCCACAGCAGGGGAGGAGGGCACGCGCGAAGTAACGTCTCCCTCCCGGCAGGCAGCTGGGTGGCCACTCAATGGCCAGGGAAGAAAACCGACTGCACGCACCCCACTTGCAGTGGAAGGACCCCACCCTTCCCCTGGGGGGTCTGAAATGCAGAACCCGGATGTGTGTCGGACAGACACGGAGGCAGGTGCTTTAGCCGAAGAAAGGAGCGCACCGTGGGACTGAGCAAGGGCAGGGCCAGCCTGGCGGAAGCTGAAAGGGTGTCCCGGCTCTCTATGGGAAACGTTCCTGGTACAAGGACTCAAGTGACACAGCTGAATAGGAGGTCAAAGGACTGTGCACTTCCGGTTTTCCCTAGGAGAAATAAACCACTTGTCAGAAGGTGGCATGGCAAGAGAAAGAAAGAAAGAAGAAAGAAAGAAAGAAAGAAAGAAAGAAAGAAAGAAAGAAAGAAAGAAAGAAAGAAAAAAAGAAAGAGTCAGTTACTAAGTCCTCAGAAGAAAAGACAGGATGGGTTCAAACTCAGGTTCTGGGGAATTCAAATCCGCACGAGGCCTCCGCAATCCCTTGACTATTTGTATCCCCAAACTCTGCACAATTAACATTTAGCTGCGAGAAAACTGTTCCAACTGGCAGGAACCATTCCGTGACTTAAATAGTAGACGCTCTGCTGTTTTGACTCACAATGACGGTTTGACTGGCAGACCTTCAGCAAGAAGGAAAGAACGCAGAATCCCTGTGTGGCAGAAGTATGAGGGCCTGGGGATGCTGGTGATTTATTGCTAGATAACAAACACCCCGAACCTAGATGCTCAAACAATGATTCATCTCTTTCACAATCCCACAGATGGTCCGGGCAGTTCTTCCTCTCCCTGTGTCGTCAGGTGGCTGTGGCTGTCTGCAGACTCCGTGGGAACTCAGCGCTGCTGGTGGAATGTCAGTCCTCTTCCATATGGGCCTCGCCGCGCAGCTCCTCGGGCTGCCTCACAGCATGGCGGTTGGCTTCCAAAGGCAACAGTCCCAGAGTGAGAGTTCCAAGATGGAGACACTAGAAATTTCTAGTCCAAGGACACACTGGTCCCAGAAATGGAATAACACTCCCTTCTTCATATTTGGTTACAATGGTTTGGCCAGGGATTTAACTCAGTGGCACAGCACCTGCCTGGCGAGCATGAGGTCCCGAGTTCGATTCCCAGTGCCCTCCCAAAAAAATGGTTATAGGCTCACCCCAGGGCCAAATTAAGAGAAGATTAGAATAAGAATACCAAGGTCATGTTTCATTTTGAGTCACCAAAGAAAAACTCTACCACTTCAGTTTTTTTTAAGGTTCTGTCATTCTCCCAAAACAATGTTCTATCTCAGGCATACTATTCAGTTTACCAAATAATTTATTGAATATGTTTGAATATGTACAGTATTCAAGTCCCCATACTCTGTGTGTGTGTTTATTTTAATTCCACCACTACTTAAAATGCTCATATTGAAGAGAGAACAGTTATGTAAAGTCTAGTGAAAGGAATAATATGAATACTTGCTATTTAAATAAATCAATAAAGAAGAGAATTTGGTGGAAGGAAAATTACTTCATGCTGCAGAAGTATGGGAAAGTTTCATAGAAATTTGCTGGCAATGTGCTTGATAGATAAATTATAAGCCACTATAAAATCCTGAGCTGTTACCATTTTTGCAGTTGTTGCTATAAAACCATAGTTTTGCTTCCTCTGGGTCTAGTGGACCACTCCAGTCCCATGTTCAGGGTGTACCGGGGAAGATTTTAGGCTCTGGAGTCAGCCCGCCTGGATCATAGCTCTGCAACCTTGAGGAAATCACTTAACCTTTCCATGCATCAGTGCCACAGTTTTAAGGAGGAGAAACTGATAGTATCTTCCTCTTAATGTTTCTGTGACTTGATGTGCGTGAGGCGCTTAGAACAGCGCTCGACACAGAAAAAAGTCTGTTAAGTGTTAACTGTTGCTGATGCCCGTGAGGACACTGAGTAACGGCCCCGCACCAGAGAGGCCCACGGCCCCAGGGAGCTGTGTGTTACTCTACCCGGTGACAGAGACTTGGCAGATGTGGTCAAGGATCTTGAGGTGGAAGAGCACGCTGAGTTTCATAGGCAGACTCCGTGCACCCACGGGGTCCTTCTGAGAGAGAAGCAGGGGGCTGGAGAAGGAGCTGAAATCTTGGAAGCAGAGTGTGAAGCAATGAGAGGAAGGGGCTCCGGGGCAGGGACACAGGCGGCCTCTGCCTGCAGCGTGGAGCGGCTGAGGACAGATTTTCCCAAGAGCCTCTGAAAGGAACACATCGGGCTCCTAACCCACCAAAGTTTGCAAACTTGTTTTAGCGGCAATAGGAAAGTTACGCAGTAACGGTGATGGGCTGCCGCCGCCCTGCACACCGCTCCTCCCCTGCACGATCAGGGGCCGCCCGAGCCTGCTCACTCCCGGCCCTCGTGAATCCGCCGGCGGCTTAGTGCACTGGATCCAGCCACGCTGTCGCAGCTGATTTCTTTAGATTTCTAAGCCAATCCTTCAAACATCAAAACAATGCTAACTACTTTGCATTTATATTTCATGAGTTGTTTTGTGCATTTTCATCAATATTTTATCATGAAGTCATGAGCTTTACTTTAATTATATACTTTGTGAGGTTTTCAGCATAGTTAAGTATGATTTTTCTCATGCGTTGAGGACATCTTGGGGTTCTTTTCCCCTTTGGGTTGAACATCCTCAAACACCTCACAGAAGCCAGGTGTGGGAAGTGTTCAACAGCCAAAATTACTTACAATTCACATTTACGATGCACTTTACAGTTTACTTTTTTTTTTAAATCAATGTCACCTTACCTTTTTCTCCCAACACTTTTGTAAGTGGAAATTAGACTCAAGGAAATACAGAATGAATTACAGAAGAGGCATAGATATAACTGATAGAGCTTCTTGATTCTAAAATCTCTGAGATATTTATGAAGACTTTCAGGGAAATTTCAGAGAATAATACGTTTGAAAAACAAGGTTTTTCCTTTCTTCTACTTCTCTCACTGCTCATTTAGGATGGAAAAACCTAAAATGTTTCAGACCTAAAACTACACGCATTGCATTTTCCTGGCTGTTGTGGAAGTTTGAGCCTTTCTTGGCTCATTTCATCATGTTTATTCCCATTATCAAAAACAAGACATTGGATGTTGAGTGCTATTTTTTTTAACACTATGAGTGTAATACATGTTTCTTAAGGATTGGGCGTATGAGTAAAGATTGTGAAGTCAGAAAATAATACGACTTCTTGGTTTGCAGAAGTTCATCTTTAATTTAGTAAGCCAAAACTCAGAAATGTTTAATACAAACCTCAGCTGGGACCTTTCAATGTCCTCCCTCAGAAGAGAATGTGAATTTAGGTCTTAGGTCTTTGGCTTTGGGGATGAAAGGGGTTATTGATTATCACTAAAAATCTCTGGGCCTTGCTGGAGATGTTTTAGAATTTTTTGCAGCAATCCTTCCTCAGCTTGTCATGTCATGTCACCTTTGGGAACAATTGTGGAGGTAGAAATTAAATAATAAAGAAATGCACAGGAGCCCGAAGGGACGCTAAAAACTGTGTCAATAAATGTAAACAGACTTGGAGCCAATGGCACCAAAAGATCTAGGCAACGTTCAATAATGGTGACAACGAAATCTTACTTCTTCCATGAAGTTTGTCCTTTGACCTGGACTGGTCATAACTTCTTCCAATTACAAAATTCTGTAACATCCAAGGTCTACCACTTTTACAGCTGAAATTGGATCCTAGAAAACATCTAAGGAAAATAAGAGATGACTGAGTACAAAATTGATATTAATAAAAATAGCTTTACTATAAATTAGCAATGGGATGGGGAAAAATAAATTAGCAAGAATAGATCTCACAATACAATGGGGAGAATCTCATGCATAATGGCAAGCAAAGAGAAAACAGTGCAGGACCTTTCTAAGTAAAACTAAAATCTACTGAAAGATATACAGAAGAACTGAATAAATGGAGAATTATGTTCCTAGATGGAAATCAAGAAAATGTCAACATTTCAATTCTTCCAAAATTAATTCATAAACTTTACATGATCCTAATCAAAATTCTACTTATTTTCATGAAACTTAGCAAGCATATTCTAAAATCCATGTGCAAGTGATTATGGTCAAAAATAACTAAGATTTAGAAAAAAAATAACAAAGAGACATTGCTATAACAGATTGTGAAACATCCTATAAACCTGGAGTCGTTATAATTGTGTGATTTTAGCACATAAACATATTTCAGAAATCAGTGAAACAGTTTAAGAATACAGAAAGAAAATCATGTATCTTCAGGACTTTAGTCCTGATAAAGGTGGAACTCAGAGTTAATGGGTATAAATTATGATTGTATTCTGCAGCAAGTAACAGAAATCTGAAAAATAGGAACTGCACCAAACAGTGATTTATTTTCCTTACATAACGAAAACTAGAGGCTCACAGTGCTGGGCTGGAACCAAGCCTCAGGAGTCACACAGTGCCCTCCAGTTTCCACTCCAGCCCCTTGTCACAGGTTTGTGCCTTCGCAGACCCCGTGCTGCCCCTCCTTGTGGTGCCTCTCAATGCCGGCAGCAATAAAACAACAAACAAAGAGAAAGAGATCTGTCTTGAAGCCAGGACTGGCAATCCTGCTTCCATTTCACTGGTCAGAGTTCTCAGGCCACCACTCAAGCTTCAAGAAAGGATGGAGGAACTAGGAACTGGAAGACATTGGTCAAAGGTGTGAGGAGTAATCTAAGAAATCTATTGTGCAACGTGGTGATGATAGTTAATGGCAACACATTGTATGCATGAAAACTGCCGAGTATAGATTTTAAGTGTTCTCACCACAATAAATGATGTGCATGAAGCAATGCATATGTTAATTAAATCAATTTAGCCACTCCATAATGTATCTGTATTTCAAAGAACATGGTGTATGCAATGCATATACTTGTATGATAAATACATACAATTTTATCAAATTGTATACAATAAACGCATACAACTTTTATTAAATTTTTAAAAGAGGAAAGGATAGAATATATAAAGAAAACTAGCCAGGTAAGCAAACCAGGTAAACCCTGGCAGTTGGCTAGGTAGGTAGTATCTCGGTAAGCATTGGAAATTGGCTAAGTAGCAGTATCTGCCCCAAGTACCAGCTTCGTGGGTGTGGGACCTCTGCTATACAGGACCTCATGGTTGGTTCAGTGCTCTTCTGTTGACACCATGAGATTCTTAGTAGTTCACCTCTGAAATTGTGTGTTACAGATGCAGTCCAGTGAAAAACGTAACATATGCCTGCCTCTGGAGGTATCTAAGTCATGCGAGCTCACCAGTCCTTGCTGCCCTGTTTGCACACAGCATTTGCGATGCTCCGCGAGGGTAGGGCTCTGTGAACTCGCAGTGTGTGCACATTCACTTGACTCTGAGTGCGTGGTAAGCATGCTGCATCTGTCACTGAGTAAGCGGGGGAGCTGACAACCTTGAGAGGTGGTGCTTTCCATTTCAAGCTAGAATTTACTTCATACAGTGAAAGAAGGCAAGCGTGTTGATGAAATATAAGTGACCTAGGAACTCCATGTTATTTCTTACTCATGTTACTTCATGAGCTCCTGAGCTTTCCCACTACAATCCCATGGAGGAAAGAGAGAAAGCAACTCTATTTCTTTTCCAGTCAATTGTTCCTTAACAACGAGTTAGAGGTAGAGGAGGTTCTTAAAATGTTCAGGTATCAAAAAGTGAAATGCAAGCAGGTGAGTTAGTTAGTTTTGTACAGTGTTTCCTCTGTTTTGGAAAGAATGATATATAAATATAGAAGCTATGTTATATAAATTGAGCAGTTACAGTGACTCTATATCTGAGTTATGCATAGGGTTGTCTTACTTACTTTTCTTGTCTTTTTTCAGAGAAAATAGCCAATACCCACAAGTTAAAAGAGGAAAGGTTTATTTCAGCTCCCAGTTTGTAGAGGTTTCATTCTGTAGTCAGCTGGTTCCAAGGCCAGGTGGCATGGTTCCACGGCAGAGAGGAATTATGCAGAAGAAACAGTCCATGGCATGGTAAGCAGAAGGCAAAGAGCAACAAGTTTTTCTTCTGTCCCTTTGTTTTCCATTCAGGCTATAGCCTATTGATTGGTGTCACCCACAACCAGGGTGTGGCTTACGTTGCCCACATCCAGAACAATGCTAAACCAATTTAGTTATCATACCTTTGATCCCAGTATCACACAGCAAAATCCAGTCACCCCCCAGAAATCACCACCTATGAGCACATGAGGCTTTGGGGGGATATCTACATACAAGCCATAACAGGACTACCAGCATGTCACACGATCGAGAAAGATCTGAGAAGATCCTAAACTCTATCCTGTGGCTAAAGAAATCTTTGACAAATCATTAGTTGACCATGAAGCCAACCAGAGACTTCTGTAGCTTTGACATGACAGAGAATACAGGCTGTCTAAATCATGGTCTTGTTGCTGAGACACAATACATGATATCCACAGTTTAAAAGTGGAGACATTTATTTTGGCTCACAGGTTTCATTTCATAATGAGCTGGCTTCAAGGAAGGGCAACATGGCAGAGAGGGGCATGACAGAAAGAACTGCTCAAGGCACGGCAAATAGGAAGCAGTGAGAGTGAAGGGAGGAGACAGGAGGGCGATACACCTCCAGGCCACACCCCCAGTGACCCCCTTTTCAATATCACATTGGCAATAAACTCATCAGGGGACAAATCCACTGAGGAGGATCACACGCACATGATCAAAAGACCTTCTCAAAGCCCCACATGTAAGCATATGAGGCACTGGTGGGACACCCAGATATAGCCCATAACACAGATTTACAGAAACAGTTCAGAAAAGTCACTGAGAAACAACTACAACAACAAACAGCAATACATTACATTGTGTGCATTAAAGTGTTGCCCTACATTGTTTAAGATTCTAGTTTTCAACAAAATTTATGAAGAATATAAAGAAACTTCCAAGTATGGCCCATACACTGAGAAAAAGTAGAAAATAGAAAAAGACTTTGAACCATCTATTTCAAATATGTTCACAGAACTGAAAGGAAGCTAGGTTTAAGAACTGAAGGAAAGGAGAATGATGTCTTACCACAGAAAATATCAGTAAAGAATTAGACATTACTTTTAAGAAGAATGAAATAGAAATTCTGAAGTTCAAAATTACAGTAGCTTAAAAATTTATTAATGGTATTCACCAGTAGATATGAGCAAGCAGAAGGATCAGCAAACTTGAAGAAGGTCAAGAGTCATAATTCAGCCCAAGGGATAAAAGACTAGAAGAATGAAAAACGACAAGCAACAAACATATGCACAACAGGAGTCCCAGAAGGAGAGAAGAGAAAGAAATGGGAAGGGGGATAGGGTCTTGCAAAGTTGCCCAAACTGGCTTTAAACTCTAGATTTTCTTGTCTCAGCTTCCTGAGCAACCAGGATTAAAAACTTTAGTGTATACACTTGAGAAACTTAGTAAATTTCATAAAGAATAAATTCAAAGAGATTCACACATATGCATATCACAATTGAACTCTAAAGGTTAAACATGGAGAAAAAAGAAATCAGTGACTCATGATATTCAAGGAATCTGTAATAAGATTGAATCATTTTTTAAATCAGAAATTATAAAGGCCAGAAAACAGTGAGACAACATATTCAAATCCTAAAAGAAAAAGAGATGTCAATCAAGAATTTCAAATCAGCAAAAGCATATTTTAAGAATGAAGAATTTACAGAAATCCCAGATTTGAAACAAGGAAACTAAAGCAGAAGTAATGACTTTTTTTTACAACATTTCCTCCCTTGTATGTGATCTAAAAGGTAAATGCTTAGAGCAATACTCATGAATCTGTGTGGATGTGCACACGGTGTATAGAGATATAATTTTTATACAAAGAAATTTTGTAGCAAAAAGGTTGCTGTGCACTATTAAAGTTAAATTGGCATTAATTCAAACTAGACAACTTCAAATTAAGATGTTAATTGTACTACAAAGGGAGACCAGAAAGAAAATAGTTAAAATGGTACATAGAAAGTGTCTCTTTAATAAAAAGGAATGCAGTAATGGAGAAATAGAGGGGAAAGAAGACATGAGATACATAGAAAACAATGAGAAAATGGCAGGTGTAAATCCTACCTTATTAAGTATGTAAGTAAATGAAATAAAATCAAAAGTCAATGATTAGCAGACTAAATTTTTGAGAACGCATGATGCAATTATATAATGTCTACTAGCGATGTACTTTAGATGCAACGACACAAAAGGTTCACAGTAAATGAATCGAGATTAGTTAGACGTGAGCTAGAATGGTGATACTAATATTAGAAAACCTAGACTTGAAAACTGAAATTATTGTGAGACCAAAACATTTTATATTGATAAATGACAATTCTATCAAGAATATATGACAACACCTACATACAAATAACACAACCCCGAATACATATGAGGCAATATAGAATTAGAGAAAGAAAAAACTCAGCAATAATAGTTGAAGACTTCACTAGATCACTTCTAGTAACAGATAAAACAACCAGAGAGAAAAATCAGCAAGAAAATGGAACACTTAATAGGATACACTAGCTAGATCTAATAGAGGTCTGTAGAAAACTCCACCCAGCATCAGAGCAAATATTTTTCTTAAGTACTCATGGGATATTCTCCAGCAAAGAGCATATGTTAGTCCATACAATAAGTCTCAATAAATATAAAAGAATTTGAATAATACATAGCAGTTTCCTCAATGACAATGGAAAATTTTTTAAATGGACAGAAATCTGAAAAAAACTCATAAGTATATGGAAATTAAACAGCACATTCCCAATAACCAACAGGTCAAAGAAAAACAAAAATCTCAAGGGAAATTGAAAAATTCTTTGAGATGAATGAAAATGAAAACAAATGAACCACAATTTATGATGCGGCTAAGGCTGCTTGGCATTTTCCTGTCTGCCTCATGTGACACTTTTAAGAACACATTGAAGGACTGTATTTCAAACGATTTATAATTATCTTATTAATTCCTTCATGCAACAGTCAGAGACCAGACCCAGAGAGCTCCAACAGAGTTGCACAACTTCCCCACGATCAGATTGCTAATTGGTGGGGACTCAAGACCCAGGGACTCCAGATTCCTGAAAGAATTATTTGTGGGACCCATCAAACATCCATTGCTATTCCCTTGTACTTTACAGTAAGTAATTAACTGTAGTTAATTATATATTTACTTTGTCCAATACAGGAGACTATTAGCCCATAAAATGTGGGAACTTCATTGTATTTCTCAGGGTGCACTACCACAGTGCCTTGAGCAGCAATGTGAACATACGTGCTGGGTACTTGTTATGTGATCTGCTTAGGGCTAGGGCAGTAGACAAGCGGTGAACAGGGCACGGTCCCTTTCATTGAGGAGGTTGGTCACAGCCTGTGAAGGCTCAATGAATTCCTCACTTGTCAAGAAAATGGATCGGGAAGCCAGCAACCGTATAATCCTGACTGCTTCATAGCACCATAGAGATTTGCTGAAGTGCTTTGGAACATCATATTAAAAACTTTGGCATGGAGCAAAAGCCAACCAAGCACCAACATCTCCAACAATATACTAAAACCATTAATGAACACCCCAAACTCATAATTTTTAGACCAAAAATGTCTAAAATTGAACTATTTATCACCTAGTTAGGTATTTTCCTCTGATAAATGGGATCATGTGCAAGCAAAGGAGTAGGTTACTTTTTATACTTTGAAAAATAAACTTCAACATGATTTTAAAAGTTGGCAGTAACAGCAAGGTAATGCATCCCTAGATTAGAAGGTAAATTCATGATGGATACAGTGTGGAAGTACACACACCCAAGCGGAAGTGTCTAGGAAATGGACACAAAGCAGAACAGGAGGAATTGTGCAGAGATGGAAGATAAGAGATTTGTAGGCTCCACGGGCCTGGAGTATAACGCAGCCGCAAAGTGTATCCCTGGGAAGACCTTGGACATTTGCACTGGGAGTCTCATGTTTGATAATTCTTGCTGGATTGCTTTCCCTAAGCAAGAAGAGAAGTTCAGTTATTGATGAACACAGTGACTAAGGATAAAGTCTGGAGAATTTGAGCCTGGGTTACTTAGTAACTTGGTGAGACCCCATGTAAACATGACACTGCTTTTTTTAAAACTGGGAAATGTAGCTCAGGGTGCAGACTCTGGGCTCAATCCCCAGTCACACACACACACACATTTACTGGGGGGTGGGGGGGAGAGGCTTGAAAAGAGTACGTGAATAACAGGAGGCTTCAGAAAAGGCACCTAGAATTTGTGAGTCACAGAGATATAAAGCCGCAAGAGGCATTTTCATTACTAGATTGGTGGTGATCCAAGTCAGAATTCAGACTGTTTCTAAATTTTAACTTAGTACTTGTTCACGAACGTCTCATGATTGTTTTATCTGGTACTAGAATGATTATGCTGTGGTTCAAAGCATAAAAATTAAAAACACTACAACAGTAAGTTATGATGACAAAGTTTTATTTCTTGTTCTTATAACACGGCTACCCCGCCTTGGAGAAAGTCCTGCACCTGATTGTCCCAGAGCTGCAGGACAGTGCGCTGTCACCAGGCAGAAGAGACTGCTCTCCTGTGGAGCTGTGTTCTAGCGGCTATGTGACCTGGCCACAGGGACACAGACCAGCTCCGCTCACCCCTCGGTCATCACGTGGCTCCGCCTGCCTCCAGGGCATCCTCCACACGCCCCAGGTCGGAAAGGCAGAAAGATGGTAAGGAGCAGGGGCAGAGCGGGAATTCCAGCAGCTTTACCAAGCCTCTGCTGGGGCACCATCAAATCTTCAGGAATTAGGAGTAAAGCTCCAGCCAAGACCCAGGCTGCGCCTTAGCCCACACTGCTCTCCTTATTTTGGGGTTCCGCCCTAACCATCGTTTCAGCCCCTCGCCTCCCATTGGCAGGCCGTTCAGAATCATAACTGTCTGCTCTGATTGCAGAACCCGCTGAGCAGATACCCTGCGCCCTGAGTAATCAATTCAGCTAGAAACTGCGGGCTTGGTCATTTCAGAGCAGGTCTTGCTACAGTGGAAGATGGTCTCAACTAGGATTTGAAGTTGAATACCTGGAAAGATGGGGCCACAGGTGCCTTCAGGAGAGAGATAGGTAACTTGACCATGTGAACAGGCCAGGTGCAAGAAGCCAGAGGTGCTGCAGGCCAAGCTGAACTCGAACACAGCCCACCCAAAAGAGTGGAGTTTCCGTTCCGAATTGTTACAGAAAATCTTAGTTTTTAACTTGGTCTCACACACACACACACACACACAAAAAGGAAAATGCATTTTAAAAATTATACCATAAGCTTAAAACCATACCTTATGAATCCAATAAAGCATATCTATGAGCAAAGCTTCACCTGCAGGCTACCAATTTGCACCCTCGACTGGAGAAGTTTGAGTTATTAACAGAGATCCCATGGGGCTGAGAGTTCCCCACCGGGCTCTGCGATCCCACCAGGGGCCTCTGCCTCCAGGTTAATGACAAAGGCGGGTTTGGAGCCACAAGCTGCAAGTGAGGACGCAGTGTTGGTTTGAGGTAGGGAGAAAAATGCATAAACCGTGCGTGGGGCCCTTCACGAGCTGATGCTTCTTCCAAACGAATATACACTGAACTATTGAAAGGATGCTTTTTAGTAATAGCTAATCTATCCCTTCAAACACAGGGCAAGCTGCAGCATCCATTTGCACGTGGTATAGGGTTTATCACCCAGGTGTGGTATCAGCAACTAGTATTGTGTGGCTTTTGTCTCCTCCTGTGGACTCTCGTGCCTCAGTTCCAAGCTCTTTCTCGGAAGAGATGTCCGTAGAGCTTAGTCATCTCAGGACAGACTCTGGAGCCAAATCCACCCTTTCCTTACTGAGTCACTTAACTTCTCTCTGCTTTAATTTGCTTATCAGAAAAAGTGGGGATAGTAACCGTGTTTACAAGCAACCTTGGGTTTGCCAGGAGGATCCAATGAGTCAATCATACATGGAAAGTGTTTGGAATTGTGACTGGCTTTAAGTAAACACCCAGCAAAAGTATTTTAAATTGTTTCTTAACACTTTCTTATTAACTCTGGGAATCTCCTGGGGTATTACTCTTCACTAAAAGAAAACGTTTTCATTTCTCCCCGCAACAAACACCGTCTTTGACAGCTATTCTTTAAATGTCATTCAAAGTCTTTCAAAGCAGAAGAACAGGAAGTCTGTAGAACTACAGTCCCTCTTGCTAGAACAACCTCCCTTTTCTGGGACTTTCGTTTCCACTTCACAACGTGGTTCTGGTGAGAATGCTTCTTGGAGAAGGCGGATGTCTCTCCCCTTTCCCATACCCTAGTCCTTCGCAGACACTTTCAAATCCACTTGAGCAACTCTGGCCAATCAGTTAGCAAAGCAAACAGTGATTTCTTCACAGGGGAAGCCTGGGGACTGTGTGGTGTTTTGACCATCTGCAGCCATGGCAACAAGAGATGGAGTGTATGGGTCATTGGAATGCTTTTAACTCATGCTTCCTGTGGCAGAGACTACTAATTGCTTCTCTGTGGCCTTTCTCCCTTTCTTTTTAAAGAAAGTTTTAGCCCAGCACACCACTGCCCCACTAAAACACTTCCTTCACAGCTCACTGTTGCCATGTGAGAGTTTTGGCTGAAGAACTGTCATCAGGAATGCTGTGTGTGCCTTCAGTGGATTCTTAAAGAGAGAGTACCAATACCAATCTTTGCTTCGACCTTTCTTATACCATCATGCCTTGATGTGGATATAATGGTTGGAGCTTCGGCAGCTATTTTATTTTATTTTATATTCAGCAGTTGTTTTAGGTTATGAAGTTTAAGATAGTGGTTCTCAAAGTGTAGACTGAGAACACAGAGAGGAAAAAAGCATTGTTCCTAAGATTCATAGGACACTCCCTTTCCAGTCACATCTACACAGGAAGCTGGAATTTTCTACCTACATTACAACAGATGGCGTGCAGTGGCAGAGATGAGATTTCAATTTTTCTCTGTTAAGCCAGATGGGGATTTGTAAAAACATTTTTAAAAAGTTACTCTTCTTGCTAGTTTTTTTTTGTCATTGTTGTTTCAGAAAATATAATTATTTTTCATAAACTTGTATTACAGTTAACAAGCAATAGATTTAGTGTTCTTTTAAATGAGTTCAATAAATATGTAAAAAGATTCTCAGTTGCAATTTCTACAATGGTAACCCACATAATGAAAAATTTGTTCAGGTTGGCTCAATAATTGTTAAAGACTATGAAAGGACCCTGAGAATAAAAGGCTTGGAAGATGGTCCGGTGCCACACTCTAGGAATAAAGTGGAAATGAGTCAAAAACCTGAGTCAATGTCAACTCCACTTTTTTTGGAGCAAAAATTAAAAGACTAATTTCCATAAGTCTGTATCTCTGGAGGTGTTTCTGCTGTGTAAAGCCAGTCTACCTTTTTTTTTTTTTAAAACAGCTGCATCTCTACCTTCTATAACCTGAAATCAGAGCGTGGCTAAGAGCACAAAAAACGATTGAAAGCTGAAGGTGTTTGCTGGAACCCTCTCTCTCCTGAGAGCTCTGCTTTAAACAGGACCGTGTGACACACCAGTCCTGGTCCCTTCTGTGTGTCTACGCTGCCACAGACGGACATCTCACTGTAGGCCTGCAGAAGCCCTGCAGGCATTAGTCCGCCTGACCCCAGACCCGGTGTGAAGGTAACAGACTTGCCCCGCAGCCTGGACGGGGGCTAGGCAGGCTGGGGACATGGGGACAGGGAGATCCTGGAATGGCTGAGGACAAGGTTGAGTCAGATGACTGCCAGGAGCCCCGGCCTCGCCCCTGGCGGAGCCCCAAGACGGGGCTGTGTGGGGTAGAGCAAAGGCCATGCCAGAGGCAAAGCTGCCCTCAGACCCCCAGGGGCCCCCTCTGTGCTTCCCGTCTTCACAAAGGCACACGGAAACCCAGCTGCTGGTCACTGCTGGGAGGCAGGAGACGCAGAGTCCAGGCCTGTGGGCAGGGAGCAGGGAGGAGAGGCCGCCCTCCTGGTCTGACGCACACCTACGGAGAACGCGGAGACACAGCCAGCAAGGGTCCCGCAAGGGAAAACCTATTTCCGTCCGCAAAGGAGAGGCTCTGCTCTGCCTCGGGAAGCACACTCCGTGCCCGTCTGTAACGGAAGCTGCGCTCGAGGGGGCTGGGCTTCCTGTCACCCACAGCCTTTCACCTATCACGTCTGCCGTCCGACTCCTTACTGGATTTAAGCCTGGTTTCAGTACAGCTGGAGTCAATCTTTTTCTTTTTTCTGTATTTGCAAGCCTATTTGAAGTACTATATTTTAAATTAAAGCTCTCCTGAGAATAATACAGCCCATTGGCTTGTTTGGTGACCCACCTTCAAACGCATCTAATCACTGTGGTTCCACCCAGTGTAACTTTTCTTCTCTTTGTTTATCTTGCTGTGAAGCAATGACTGTCCACTCAGTTCACCACTCCACCCAGGCACCCATCCTGCTGCTTCCTGTTTGCAGCACCCAAAGGTGCCCCAGAGACAGCTCCTGAGGTCCTCAGAATGTCCAACGACCATAAGCAAGTTATTTACAAGAGATTATTTAAATTGGACAGTAGTCAGAACTCAACACTCAAGCATAGTAAGTTTAATTGATTAAGAGCTGTTTTTCCAAATTACATAGGAAACTGAAAGAGCGTACCAATGGGAAGATGTCTGAATGCTTGGTTACAAGAATGCACAGCACTTGACAAATGTGTTTAGATGATTGATTTCCTCAGCAGCCTCCCTGTGAAGAGGGTGCTTTGTCCCCACTAAAGTGGAGCCATTGCACAGGGCCGTGGTGAGCATCGCAGAGACATCTTTAAAGAACGCAGCCGGAGACACGGTTCCTGGTCTACTCCGGATGCTGCCCTCCTGGCTGTGAAGAGCCCAGAACTGGGGAGGCACTGCAGTGCTCTCCTGCAGTCTCGTGTTGATGGCCAGAGGATGCATGCAGTGTCACGTTGTTTAGGTTCCTAATCATGCAGCCCCCGACGGACCCTGTAATGTGTAGGACACAGAGGTTGTGGGTAGCAGAGCTGAAGTGGGGTGTCAGGGGGGCGGGTCCATGTTTTCCCGTGTTGTGCAGCAGATTGGAGCAGCAGGACTTCTGGGTTAAGTAAGGGCTAACCATGTCCCCCTACACACACGCCCTTTGAAGGAACTTCAAAATAAACGTCCACCTTATAGCGGGCTTTCCACTGCTAAGTGAGGGACTGAAAGAAAGTCGTAGTAACAATGTTTGTACTCCAAGAAGAAATGCAGATGCGAAGAAAGGAAAGCCCAGGGCCTGGAGCTGGCTGGCCGTAGCAGAGCCAGCCTAGCGCCCACTTCTCGGGGCTCACGGCTAGGACTCATTTCCCTTTGCTAATGAAAACAGCACCAAGAAGGGATTCTGAGCACATGTGTCGTAGGTTCCCACAATGCTAATCATCATTGACTAAAATTATCTGTGGATTTATTTCCCCCGCTAACTTATAAGCCATCTGAAGTAGGAACTCAGTGTGATTCTTATTTGCTTCCCCTGAGCCTGGACCCAGAACCTTACACACAGGAGGCTCTTAATGACATGGAAAGAAAATTCATGCTCGTTTTGAATCTGTCCTGATCATTTGAATATCAAGATAGAGACCTGGAGAAATACAGTAGTTAGGGTCCAGCCAAAGAAGCAGCAAGCACTCCAGCCCTTCACAGGAATCCTCAAAGGGAGGAAGCGGCCACACAGCAGGGAAGGGCAGGGAGGACGCACGCATGGAGAGGCCTGAGGGCTTGGTGATAACGGAAAGCTGCAGGGGGATTAGGGGCGTTGGGGTTCTGGGGTGTGTAATGTGAAGACCCAGGAAGAACCGTCATGGCGGCAATGGACAGAGTGGGGCATGAGGAAAAATACCCCGACTTCCCCCTCCTGCCTCTACCCACCCTAGCAAAGGGAGATGAGCAGATGGAGACGATTGTGGGCGGCTGGCCGGCCCTGACGGGGCGTGCGGCTGCTCAGTCGCCCTAGGTGTAACAGATTCTTCAAGGCCGTTCACCGCTGGGCATGGCTGTGCCCTTGGGAGGCTGAGGGAGGAGGATCGCCATGAATCCGAGGCCAACCTGGATCACAGAGCAAGTTCAAGGCCAGCTGAACTACATAGCGAGACTGTCCCAGAAAAAGGTCATTTACTTGCCTTTGTGCTAATTCAGGCTTCACCAAATGGTCCTGAAACCTCCCACCACAGCTCTGCTTCCATGTAATTATCACAACCCAAAAGATACAGAAATTCTTCTTTAATAACTGGATAAATAGTCCAGGAAAAAGTTAATCTAAATTACTGAAATGTGACACTTCAGGACTTCACTTCTCTGTAAATTAAGAACAAGGAACCCAAAACATTTTTGATTGCTGTAAGTGATGCATATATTCCAGCATCAGCAGGTAGGACTCTTGTGTGGGTGGGGGAAAATGGGCCAGGATAACCTGCCAGCAAGGGCTGTGGAGTTGGGGGAACCATTTCATAAATTCCACACTGGTGTCATCTTCTACATCTACACTTTTCTCTTCTCCTTTTTAAAGAAAAAGATTGATATCAATCTTGGCCCGGAGTTGGATATCCTGGCCTAGAATTAGGAAGAAAATGCAGAAATACAAGGAGACAGGTGTGAAGCTCCTTGGAGGTGGGTCTCCGCCTCTTCCTGTCCCTCACAGTCCCGGGCCTCGTACCTGAGAAAGAGCTTCCGGAAGGAACTTGCTTTACTGCTAGGTGATCTGATATGTGCACAGTTAAATTTGTGGATTTCAACAGTTGCGGCAGAAACTGACGGATTCTGACATTGAGGGAAAAATGCTGCAGGCCAGATAAAACTGAGACGAGCATCCCTTTGGGCGAAGGTGCCCCTGATGCCCAAGCCGGCTGATACACACACTACACTGGCATGTGCTAGATGCTACCAAGAAACCATTTCCCCTGCCCTTAGGAATGACACTGGGGAAGGAGAATAGACTCAGTTTTGGGAAATGCATTTGGAGGTGTGTAAGGGTGAAGTGTTGACAATGTTTGAAATTTCAAATGATTTTAAATTTTGAATGATTCAACAAAAGTATCAAATAAATCCATACAAATCTATACCTGTGCATATAGAAACATACTAGGGTATACACAGATGGTTAAATGATTTGAATATCAAAAATGTTAACAATTAGTATATCTATGTGGTGAGTAGAAAGATGTTTTGTTCTTTCCAAGTTTTTACACTTGAAGATTTTGTGATAAAAATCAGGTGGAAAAATAACTGCTTTCCATTTGGTAGTTCTAATTTTATCAACAATTAATATGAAATTATTTTGTTATAAAATCTGTATCATTCTTGAATTTGATAAATTTGAACCAATTACCTACAGTGTGAGTGAGATAGAATATTGACTTTCTAAATCTGATGAGCTTGAATAATCAAACCCTTAACTAGAAATGAACCAATTGTTGAGACCCCCTGATACACTATTATATCCCAATGGTTTATGATTTGGGTCAAAAATCTCCCCCAGAAGGACTGCATGGGGCACCTAGCAGGGTGCGAATCTCATCAATGGGTCAATGCATTGATCAGGAGGGGAGCCTGCCTGGAGGACTGGGTCACCGGGAGAGTGTCCGTGAAGGCTTGTCTGTCCTCGAGGTCAGCTGCTCTCCTCGGCCGCACCATTCCCCTGTGCTGTTCCTGCCTTGGAGCCAGCCAACCGTGGACTGAAACCACAAGTCCCAGCAAGACTTTTCTCCTTTAAGTTGTATTTATGCCAGGCGCTTTACCCCAGTGCTGGAAAGGTGGCTGGCACGTACTCCATTAGAAGTGCCTGTTATCCTGACTCTGAGACAGGGTGGTGCTCCCCGCTGTGTGCTCATCATCGGGCCCTGAGGCACCTGCTCTGAGTCCCGAGCTTGGGGCATAGGCACAGTCTGCTCCCAGGAATCTTCCAGGCCACAGAGGATATGAACATGGGAGCAAATGGGGGCAGTGAAGTAGGACTGGGATGAAGAAGGAAGGAAGCACAAGGACAAGAGCGTGAACAAAGACAACCAGCCAGCAGTGAAGGGCCAAATGTGGAATTCAAGACAGCACATGAGTTAGGGTGCTGGCTAGAAAGGCACAGCACCTGCAAGAGGTGATAATGGAGGAAGAGCTTAGAAAAGGGTGCGCAGGGTAAAGGAAGCCAAAAGCAGGTGGCGAAGCTGCTGCCTGGGGACCCATTGCCATCCCAGGCCTACAAGGAGCAAAAGAATGCAGAGAACTCATTCGTGGCCTTCAGTGGAAAGATGTCAGCAAACTGCAATGACCCAACAGCGGGGGAGCCAAGGGGTCGGCGGCTGACCCTGACCTCCAACCCTCGCTTCCTAAGGATGCCTCCCACAGGCCGAGCCGGGGGGGACCCAGGGAGCCAGAGAGCTTGTGTGAGTCGGTCCCTCTGCCAGAGAGGGGCGGAGGGCAGGGCACTGAAGGGCAGGGTGAGTAATGCTGTTGCACAGCGCCTTGTGGTGGGTACGGGCCGGGAAACAGGATAGGGAGAAGGAAGCAGGGAGGGGTCCACCACAGGGGCACAGAGGACACGCTGGCCAGAAGGACGAGCAGGACACAAATCAGAAGGCAGCCTGCATGCTCAGAAGCTGAAGGTTCTTAGAGTTTAAACCTATTCTACCCACAGAAAAAAGAAATTTGTCATAATTCTCCCCCTCTCTCCTTCTTTCTCTCTCTTCCTCCCCCCCCCTTGCCTCTCTAATTTACTCTTCCCTAGGTTATCTTTTACCATTTGGGCACTAATATGTAGGTAAAAATAGATGAGTTTTAAATTTCACTATAACTGGGAGCACCATTCTCCTATAGATTTTTTGCCCTGGGGCTATTGAACTGGTGTTCCTTCGAATGTGTCTTGTGTTCCTCCTGGATTTTAAGCTTCCTGAAGGCTGCAGTGAATGCTTTGCATATTGTAAATGATGATAAATATCCAATGACTGATTCATAGGCAGGTTGAGACTTGCATCCCTTTTCTTTCATCAGAGAAAACATAGACATCTCAATGAGAACTTGCTGCAGTCAAGCCTAATATTAATAGATTGAAGATTAATTATAAATAAAGGGATCTTACACAGTGTTTTCCAATCTGCTTAAATATGAAGAATTTTCCCTGTGTGCAGAGTATCTTTACAGAGTCTACATACTAATAGGGTTAATATACACTAATTAAAGTTATCCTGAATTCGTATATGTTTATACTTTATTAATCAATGTATCCACATTCATTCAAAAATAGTTGAATGTATTATTCAGTAATTATCCGACTCCTGGAGCCCACTTGAATCTTAGAAACCTTTACAATAAGTTTGTAATTAACAATCTTCCGGATAATTGTGACAGGTACTCTGCTCAAATTTACATCAGCAAAGAGGGCATTAATTAATTAATTAACGAGGCATTCAAGCAGGGATACCAGTTTT